>PVIJ01005875.1:0-98562 GCA_004024925.1 Scalopus aquaticus | reverse complement strand
ATGGATGGAATTAGAGGGGATCATACTCAGTGAAATAAGCCAGAAAGAAAGAGAAAAATATCGAATGGTTTCACTTATAACAGGACTATAGGGAGGCCGGGTGGGAGAGAGACAATCAGTGGGGGGGGGAGGGGGGGAGGAAGGAGCCGGAGGGAGGGAAGGGAAAGGGCACAAAATGGAATAGAAAAGAACACAAGGGTCCATGGAGATGGATCACGGGTGAATTGGTGGTGGGCTACCCTAGGGGAATACAAAATGTAAAAGACATAAATAACAATAAAAATATATATTAAAAAAAAAAATAAATAAAGTGTAAGGTTTTGCTTTTGTTAAATTCCATGACGGCAACATCTTTATTAAGCTGATAATAGTTTAAGGGACATATTTAATTGAATAAAACTTTGTGAAAGAAAGTAGAAATCATGTGGCAGTTGGTATTCTCTACCTACTGGAGCCTTGTTTGTCCGTGTATATGGGAGACTGGAAATGGGAGGGAATTACTACCACCCCCCATAATGGGGCTTATGCTGTAACAGGAGTTGGTAGATCAATACCCCACAAACTCCTTGGGTGACATAACCCTGAGGTAAAATGTGAGGCACATATTTCATATTGTTTCCCATCGGGATTAGGCTCCAGTTGTCCTAACTTATAAAGTATGGAACCATTGATGTCTTATTTTCTTCCTCTATCTCATTCCCCTACTCTTTAGTGATGGGCTGTGATTGTCTCCCAAACGAAAATTGCTTTTATTAAAATGCTTATTGCAGGATCTGCTTCTGAAGAAACCCAGCTAAGATGAGGGCAATGTTGGAACCCACACTACTGACGATAGCTGTGTCTCAGTCATCTCGGCTCCTTGAAGGGCTGGCGGATACAGACCACCCCCAACACCACATTGCCCCAGCCCCACCAGGGCTGGTTTCACTTTTTATGAGCAACACTAAATTAACATTGTGTTAAACCATTGACATTCAGGATTTACCTTTTACAGAACCTTAACTAACAGAACTCTTCCCCTTTGGCAGGCTTCCAAGGGTAAAACAGATCCAGACCAGGAAAAGGGAAACATTTTGAACTGAGTGAGAGTTTGAAATTTTCATATTATTCTGACCGGAGTGTGTGTGTGTTGGGGGGGGGGGTATAAAATGAAACTTAAGATTTATTATCTGAAAGTGACCAAGATTTCATCCAGGCATGGGGAAGAACAACCCAGGAGAATAGCTAAAAATAACAACAGTAAAAATAAAGTTCCTTTCTGCTTGCATCCTACTAAATTTGGTGCTTTCAGTAAACTAGCTACAAGTCATGTTTTTATTCACTAGAAGTAGCTACACTAATCCTCCAATGTGAGCTAACAAAACAAGTTACAACACTGTTTTTAATTGACAAATTAAACATCATGTTTAACTTTATTGGTTTTTCACTTGACTGCACTGAAAAAGATATGCCTATATGGAAAAAACAAACATTATACCATGTATGATATTATTAAGCTACCATCTATTTTACTTTATGAAGAGAAAGAAATATTAGTTATGAACTTTTAGTATGGAAAATTTCTAAGCCTCCCACTCTTTTTTTCTAGCACCCCAAACCTAGTCACTACATGCTAGGCTTCTTTCTAGTTGCTCTGGCCAGAAAATTTTGGTTGACAATGGTCTGCTACACAAGGGAATACAGTGAGGGCTCATGGTTGATAGGGTGGCGGGAGAATTATGGGGATGACAACAATGTAAGAAAAAAATTAATTAATAAAGTCATAAATTATAAAAATTTAAAAAGTATAACTGTTCTGCTGTCAACTTCCTTCTAGTTTCTGGGAACAGACTCTTGCATCAAGCTATTTTGCTCCTCTCCAACCCTTATCTTTTTGGGAAGGCAGAAAACCCCAGGTCATGCCCACATGGATCCCTGTGAGGTGCCACCTTCTTAGAATGGGAATAAAGACAACAGTGATAGCAAAAGAAGCAAGTGGAACCTGAGGATTAGTGTAGCTACTTCTAGTGAATAAAAGCGTGACTTGTAGCTAGTTTACTGAAAGCACCGAATTTAGCATTCAGAACCCTGAGTGCTCAAGCAAAAAAAATAAATAAATAAAAATAAATAAATAAAAGGAAGGAAGGAAGAAATAGCTTTAATTTATGAATATAAAATACTTAAGTGGCAAGGGTCAAAATGGAAGTTTGACAGTTTATGAATCTCATTTTTATCTAAGTAAAAAAAAATCTTCAAATTAAGTAAGATGCTTTTTTATCCACAAGATGAGATTTAAAATCTAAATTTCTTGGGGTTACTAATAATGCATTACATTTGTTGAATATTTACTATGTGTCAGGTATTGATCAAAACAGCATGTATTTTCTAACTCATTTTATCCCTATGATACACTCTGTTAGGCAGGGAATTTCCTTATAACCGTTTTAGGGTAAGAAACTGAGGAATCCAAAGGACAAGCAAAGTGATCGATGCCAACTGCTCAGAAATGGGGGTGTCTTGGTTTAAATCCAGGCACTGGTTTCTGAACGTGGTGCCATCCACCACTGCTTGATTGTGCACTGGGCTGGGCTCTGGGCTAGGCACTTCACCTTGATCATATAATTAAACCCTCACAACCATCAAGATCACATTCTCAATTTACAGATGAAGTTACAAAGGTTCGGTAGTTAAGAAAGTTGCCAAGTCTTTCTTTATAATCTGATAGCCCCAAATATTCTTAGGGTGACTAAAGCTTGTCGAACGTCCAGGGCCATTCAAGAGGACAGAGAGACATTGTCAACGAAAGTAGGAGCAAAACAGGACTCTGCCGGTTACATGCTTCTGAGCCTGACTTGCTCTTAGCAGTTTAACTGAAATTTTTAAAGAATTCTTCAGCATGATAAAGATGAAATTGTTTCTTCCCAGTGTTTGTGAACTGGTATTACTCTCCGCCTTCCCTTTTCCTCCATGTTTATATTCCCTCCAGTCCCATTGGGGAACCCTGTTAGACCAACTTCCGCTTCTCCTCTCAAGTCTTTTGAACAAATAAAGTCCACAATTAGAGCTTATACGTGTATTTTCTTCAAGTGTGAAATGATGATTTATTAGAACCTTGGAGAAAATAACATCCTTTCAACTAACAGAACAGAGCTGAACAAAATGGGAGGAGAACACAGCACGGACTAACCATTTAAAGAGAAATTTATAGGTCTGCTGAGTTCATGACTAAGAAATAATTTGCTGTCTGTATCTTTGGGGGCGAGGAAACAGTGTTCAAAACCAGCTGTGCAAGGGGATCTCCTCTGGCATTAAAAACAATACAGATGCCCAAGTCTTACCCTAGATTTACCAAATCAGAACTTTAAAGGGTGAAGGCTTCAGTGGTGTATCTCTTTAAAGTCTTAACAGTGGTTCTGATTCACAGTCAGGGAGAATAAATCAGACTAACTCCCCTGACTCCAACAGGCCTTTCTTACAGAAACAGGAAGCCTGCATACTGATATGTAGCAGAACTTTCTTTGGTTGCCTTTCTAGCCTAAAATGTTCAAACCATGTCTTTCAAACCAGTTTAAAACCAGTTTTTGCGATCTTTTCATGGATTCTTTCTCTAATACTTCTTCATTCTCAACATTTTCTAATACATATGTACATACATACAAACATGCATATATAGGTATATACACAACTGTATATATAGAGATAAGTCAAGTGAATGCATGCATACATACATTTCAGAATTGTTCTGAATAATTTAAAAAGAACTATCTTCTTTTTCATACATAAAAAGTCATCCAATATTAATTTTATTTAATTTCAGAATATTAAATTGTCTTTTTGAAACTATAGATAATAAATACCTGGTATGACAATTTTAAAGAGATCTCATCTATGCGTTAATATGTTTAATCACAGAGCTATAGTATTTTTTTCCCATTGAGTCTTTTTCCCAACATATCACTATGAACATTAAAAAACATACAGCATATGAGAAGGTATTTCAAAGTAAACATCCATGTTCCCACTATCTAGATTTTATCATGAATGTTTGCTCTACTTGTCCTATCACATATCTGTCCTCCTCCCTTTCATTTACTAATCCAGCTTATCTTCTATCTATTTCATAGTATGATTATACATTGATTTTCATCAATTTTATTGTTATTACTACTGTTGATGATAAAATGCTTCAACTGCATATTGTCATTCAACCAAGCAAGGTTTCATTCACTGGGAAAAGATAACACAGGTCAGACCCCATTCTCAGAAAAATAAAACAATATTTTTTGTTGGTAAGGAGATGTAAGGGTTGATATTAAATCTCTACAGAATGTAATATGGATTTTTATTTTAACATTAATATACTTTGAGGCCTGGCAAGATGGCAGCAGAGTGCAGACACTAGGCTCATCTCCTCCATATACTCACAAATAAGTTTCAGCAGAACAGAAGTCAAAGACCCCTGGATAAAGATGGATGATCATAGCACAAACTGAGAGCAATGGTCTGGCAGAAATGGGTAGGAAAAGCCTTACGTGAACTGTCTTTGCAGTGATAAAGAGGTGGTACAGTGCAAAAAAAGGGCAGGGCAGCTGCCCACCTGCCCACTCCCAGGAACATTCTAGCACGGGACTATTGAGACCCAGCACTGACCTGATAAGGAGGCACCGAGAGTTGGCTCCAGGACAGAGGGTGCACTGTTGAGAGCTGTAGAGTTGGGGTTCAGAGCTAAGATTACTGCCTTGCCTGAAAGTCCATATAGAACATCTGGAGCCTTAGCTAAGGGGAGGGGAGGAAAAGGTTGAATCACCTGTGTCTTCTTCTAGAGGGGCGCTGCACCACAAAGCTGGTGCTGGGATGTTCAAAATACCTACGAAGCCCACCCCTGGGCTAGAACCAAATAAACAAATGAATACTTGCCTGTAGTTTAAGTACTAATTAGGAACAGGAGAAAACACCACACAATAAGGTTCTGTGTGGAAAAGAAAAGAGGACAGCCCCTTCCTGTGATCCTGTATCAATTATAATCAGCACCCAGAAAATCAATATGCTATCCTGCCTAAAATGATACATAACTTTAAAGCAAGCCTCATCAATTTACCAGTAATACTTTTCAAAGAAACTGAACCAAAAGTACTAAAAATTAGATGGAACCACAGAAGGACTCCAATCTCAAAAGCAACGATGAGGAAAAAAGTAGAGAAATGGAGATGTCATGTTACCTGACTTCACACTTTACTATAAAGCAACGGCACTAAAAGCAACATGCTATTGGCACAAAGTTAGATGCATGAGGCATTGGAATAAAATAGAAAGTCCAGAAATAAATCCACACACTTACACTGGTCAACAGTGAGATCATTACTGACTTAAAAAGACCCTAATCTGTAGTATCTTGGTGTGCTGAACATGAATATAACCCTGGAAAATTTTTATTAGCTCTCATTTTGAAGATAGTTCATATAATTCATTTTTATATGTTTCACCGTGTAAATTTATCCAGTAGGACTGCAACAACATCCTAAATCAGCCTAGAATGATGGAATATTGCATCGCATTGCATAATACCATCATGCACACATTATCCAGAGTTGATTGCATCATTTCCTGATGCAATGAAATACTACTGCCAGGTGGCTGCTGAAGTAAGCTAACGTCAGCAGTGCACTAGATAAAGCCCTGTCGGAAAGGTTGAGCATTGAAAATATTTCAGACTTTGTGCGAGACAGTTTAAGCTACTGTTCCATAGAACTGTTATTATTTTATCCATTTAGGCACAATCCAGAACAGTAATGCCTCGAAAGTGTGTTCATAGCATGGACAATTTCTGCTCTATTTGTGGGAAGTGACATTAGCCAACCAGAAGAAAAGTATCACTTCTCAAGTGAAGAAGGTTTATCATGTTGACTTCGGATGCAAGGTTGGTGACCAAGACAAGCCTTGGGTCCTGCATTATATGCTGTGCTCCATGTACAATGCAGCTTTCACACTGGTGAAATGGCAAAAGACCATCAATGCTGTTTGCAATCCCCATAGTGTGGAGAGAGCCAAGCAACCACATAAAAGACTGTTACTTCTGCTTGGTTCCTCCTCTTTCCGGTGGAATAATGACGCAAAAGCAGTCGAGAATAGTCTACCCAAACATTCTGTCTGCATTGAGATGACTGGTTCAACAACTTGCTGCAGGGTGATGCAAAACAAGTATGGAATGCTTTTCGCCTAGTGTCTACAAACTTTCTTGGGAATGTTAGGGCAGAAAACTACCAGGAACTAGTAGAAGACATGCTGATGCAGTATCAGAAATTTGGCTGCAATATGTCTCTAAAGATCCACTTCCTTCATTCCCATCTGGATTTCTTCCCTGAAAACTGTGGTATGGTTAGTGATGAACATGGTGAACGTTTTCATCAAGATATCGCATCAGTGGATCAAAGATACCAGGGAAATGGTCCACTACAATGCTGGCTGACTTACTGGAGACTCCCCAGAGATGCTCCTGAACAGCTGTACAAGAGGCAAGCGAAGAAATCTAAGTAGTGTATGACTTGAATTTTTACAGGTATTAACCATAGGCCTATTACTATTGGCATGCATTTCGCGATGTAAACATCAATTTATTGCAGATTACAAAAAGCCTAGAGCCAAAATTAGAATTTGACTGTCATATTCATGTTGAGCACCTACAAATTTATAGGAAATGACTAATTTTATTTCAATGATGTGACTTTTGTAAAAATTTGTTGATGAGAGTAATTGGATCAAGGAAATGTAGAATAATCTACACAACAGAGTATTACATAGCCATAAGAAAAGATGAAACACAACCATTTCCAACACACACACACACACACACACACACACACACACACAAAAGAGGGTGTTTGAAACAATAATGTGTTTAAATGCAAGTCAGAACAATAAAAACAAATACTGAACATTTACGTAGCAGCTAATTTGATAATGTAAAATACTTTGAAAAACCGGGAACACCAAGGGAAAGGGACATAGGAATGGTGGTGGGGAAAAAATAAAATAAACTTAAAAAATTCTCTAAAAAAAATTTGCCTCGCTCTAAAAAAATTACTTTTGTAATGAGATATAAAAATATTATTTTTTTACTAAAAATTTTAGTAAGCAATTACTGCTTATCCAATATCATTTAGGATAAGATACCAATTGAATACAGGACTATTAAATATTAACATGCATCTGATATTTTGTACTTGTATTCATTGTAGGTAAATTCTAATGCAGGTTTGGATGGAGCTTGGACTTTGGGCAGTTAAGATTAGATTTTTAGTTGCTGCCCTTTTGGGACATATCAGAACCAAAATAGCTTTGGTTCCTCCTTTCTCCTAGACCAAGTCACTGTTTAGCATAGAAAGAACATTTAAGAAAACAGGTGCTGTAGTCAAGCATTGGTGTGGTCAAATGTGGGTTTTTGCCACTTATCATTTGTGACATTATGCTAGTCCCTTAACCTTCTTAAATTTCAATTTTTTAATTTGGAAAATGAAGTTACATAGTCCCTTCTTCATTGCATGTTTATGGATTTTTACTAAGATAATTGCCTGAAAAGTAACTAACATTCTAGTAATTTCCAGAGAGAAAAACTTATAAAAAATAGTTAAAGGCATTTCAAGTGATTTCTAAAGAAGTTCTAAGTAAATAAATAATTTATGATGTACTTTTGTTCATTAATATTTTTGATGCTTTGCTATCTTAAGATTATTTAGCCACCTCACAGAGCCCTGTGAGGAAGGTATACGGGAGTGTTAGAGGCTATAAGAGTAGAATAAACTTCTTTTATTCCTTCTTTATCCTCTTACCCTTAAAATTCACTAACTGTTCACCAAATATTTTATCCATTTACTTCTTCATCCCAAAATATTTCATGCGGGGAACTATACCAGAATGGACAAGAAGGCTGAAGTGAGGGAGGGTGGGACTTAGAGATTATCTTAGGGATCTGGAGTTTACCTACAAGTGACAGAAAGCCATTAAGGAAAATTGATCATGAAGAGATGTCCTTTGTATCTGCATTTTAAGAGGACCAAAGGGTCAAAAATGTGGAGGGTGGAACTGTAGGGACAGGGACCAGCAACAGGGAGACCACTAGATTTTGGGGTGAGATCACATGGTATGCTAGCTCATGACTTTGTGCCTTTGCATTGCCTGTGATACCTTGCCAAGCCCCTTTTCCAGCCTTTCCTCTTCCACGAAGCCTTGTCAACTCTTTCCTAAGCTGAGTGGTCCTGCTCTGAGCTCCGCAGAACTCAGAACCTGCCCTAATTTTAGCATTTACTGGAACAGACCATAATTATCTGTTTTCTTATTTGTCATTCTCACCAGATTATAATCACTTTGAAGGCAGGACCTGTGCCTTTTCCATCATTGAACAAGCTCATCTTAGTGCCTACTAAATTTTCAGTAAATATTTAATTAATAACTAAATAACTTATTAATAAAAACTAAATAACTAAACCTTTGTCAAAGGTCACCTTACATGGTTCTCTCCATGGAGGTCACGTTAGAGTAGAAAAGAGAGGCATGATAGTAACTGATCACAAGTACAATAAAAAGAATGAATAAATTGAAGGAGGAAAAATTAGGGAAGGATTCTCAAAGGAGTTGCTAGTGTCTTTGGTCTTAAAGGTTCATAACTGTCTTAGATGGACCTTTCAGAGAGGAGTGTGCATGCAAGCAGCAGATAAGGGTAGACTGGCCGTGGCCATGTGACAACTTGGAAACAAGGGAGCCCACAGGCGTTTGGGCGTTAGAATCAGGGCTGCTCTAGACAGCACCCTGTCTAGATTCCACCTCCAAAGTGGGATTACATTTCAAATAGAATTCTTCTTGGTCTCAAGCCTTAGATTCAACTTGTAGTGGTATGCCCCATTGTTAGAAAGATAATTGGACCGTGGAAAGGAGGGGAATACTACTGTTTAATTAGGTGTTCCCAAATCATATCGAGGGTCCCCCCTGTTCTGCAGTCTCAAAAATATGTTTCAGGTGTTTTTACAATTGAATATGAAAATAAAGGGGTATAACTCTTAAGACAGCCTTTGGTTCCAATCTCTGTCACTAGGTGTCGCTAAGTAATCTAATTAAATGCCCAATTTATGACTGAGGAATGAGTAGACATCGAGCTGAGTGAGGTAGAAATAAAAATTAAGGTCATGTCGCCTAAATAAAACCCTGTAGATTATCTGTATCAGCTATTTCAAAACAGCAGGATGAGTCCCTGAAACATGAATTGGAAAGTTCATGAATTAAACGGAGCACATGAAAGGGCTTAGCCTTTATTGGGGGGAAATGAATAAATCCTTTATAGTTATGTGTCTTTCTTATTTTTTTCTCTCCTATTAAATTGGACATCCTGCTGCCTGCATTTTCATGCGTGTAACTGGATTTTCTGTGGTCTAAACCTATTGACTGGGCTGTTAATATCTGCTAAAGAAATTTTATCCCCTCCAATCCTTCATCTGCTATATAGTTTATTGTCAAACTTTTTACAGCTTATTTTTGAGGATGCTACAGAACTATCTGAAAAGGAAGCTAGGTAAACGTGCTATCCGGCCTTAGGAATATCTTGGGGTGAACTCTTATTCATCCTTCAAGGCTCAGACCAAACGTTTTCTAAGCTGTCAAACCTGACCCCCAGGCAGCTCTTTCTTTTCCTTCATTCTCAGAGCACAGCTGTAGATTCTTCCAGGAAGCATTTTTCACTGTACCTGGTAATGACTTGTTCATGTATCCGTCTTTTCCACAGACTGAACTCCCTAAAGGCAGGGACCAGTTTGTGAAAACTGATGCTCCACAAATTCAATGCCGTTTCCACAGCTACTTTGCTTCTGGCTCTTCTACTGATGTAGTGTAGACGCGTCAGCTGCTTCCCCTGAGCACTTGGCCTGGAATCTTCTCTCGTGTCATTTCAACAGGAGGTAAACTGGTTATGTGTGTTAATACTATGTGGTTAGGAAAAATAATAAGTGTTCACTAAGTTGACGTGAAAAGTGGTTTTGGTTTTGCTTTGAGATTTGGGATTGAGTCTTGAGGTATTTGCAAGAGAAATTGCTTACTGCTCATCCGTTGTCAATCCATTTAAAAACAGTTATACAGCAGAGGCGAGGCCATTGTATTTATCAGAGTTGCTAAATCAGGTTTCGACTTAGGGGGATATTTTAAGGCCAAGTCCTGCACTTTTTCATCCTGAGAGAAATAACTTGAGGTTAGGACGCATCTTTCCTTTTGTGTTAATTTTAGTTTTATTTTATTGGCAATTTTAGAAATTAATATACACTGTCTTCTAATGAAATAGCTTTTCTTAAAAAGCTAAATGTATTCACAAATTCAAACAAATATTTCAGAATGTTCTTGGTGTTTAACAGGTAATTTTTCTATTCATTCTTGATCTTATAAAATAAATATAAATTACTTTAAGAAACATACAACATAGTGAAATTCACCACACATTTATTTAATGCTTTTTAATGTGCCTAGTAGTAAGTTGAAGGGGTAGGAGCTATTTGTAAGACCAGTGTCTCCCTCTCAAGAAACTCACAGTTGGTGGAGCCATGTTTACAATGAATTAAAATATAATTTGCTGAGAGTCAGGAATCAAAAGATTTGAGTAGTCCCAAAAGGGAGGGTGAAACTGTCAGGAGGTCCCACAGAGAGGGATGACATTTGAACTAGAATCTTTCCAACTGGGAAGTCAGGAACCTTCACAGTTTCTTATTCCATGGCTTGACTAAATTGAAGCACTGAGGGATTTAGGTGATATTTACATAGAGTTTTTTAAAAGCTAGGCTTGTGAAATTTTATTAGCTGTTCAAATATATTTTTAATCTACTTTAAGGATAAAGTTATTAAAGTGAATCAAAATGACTGTGTTCTGTCATTGACATGACCCTAACCTATTAGGTTTCAAGCTTTAGCATATTTGCAACAATCATCTAGAAAATAGAGATTTTCCCCCCAAACTCCTTGGATCTGAACTTCTTGGTATGGGGAGGCAATATGCTTTCAAGAAGACTTCCATGAGGTTCTGGTTTGAGTACCATTATATACGTGATTTAATAAGTCAGAGGTAAAATATGGCCTGGCATGCTGTAGTTATGAATATTGCTTCTGATCTACTAACAAATGTTCCTTTTGAGGGAAGAAAAGGAAACAGTATTTATTAGACACTCTGCTTTTTGTTCTTGGGTTACCTATAGATCATTTTTCAAAAAAAAATAATACCACTAAGCATCCCATTTTAGAGATGAGAAAAGTTAAGATTTAGAGAGGTTAAGAAATTTGATTTGGGTCACATATCCTGTAGGTGGTAAAACCAGGAATAAATTTGCTGACCCCAGCTCCTGGCCCCCTTGAAATGTATCCAGCTTATCTCAGCCCCAGAGAGATCAATTTTAAAATGCAATTCTTGCAGGATAACTATTTAAATCATTTCCATTAAAAAAGAAAAAAAAAAAAACAATGCTGATTTTCTCACTTCTGGGCTCTGCACTAACTGCTGACAACTCAGTTTCCAGAGAAAAAGGAGGGAGAACTTCTAGCACTGGCAATCTCCACCTCCATCCAGCTCTCAGGCCTTTTCCGTGCATTCCAGAGTCAGAAAGCAAAGGTGGACAAATCTTAATCAGTGTGAACAAATCTAAACCTTAGCACTCACTGAGCGATGTGGTCAGTGTAATTGATGTTCCTAGAGCAGGCCTTTCAGGGGTGGAACATCTCCTTAAAGTAATAATCAATTTACTGATAATACATTTGCACAAGCCACTCCTTTTGCAAATGGACAATTGGGATTTAGCCAAGTGCAAAGAAAATTCCTGACACACATGATCCTTTATTCTGGCCAATGAACTTATGCCTGAGGGCACTCTTGGGTGTAACCAGGATGATGCTTGGGAACAGTAATTCTGCCCACCTCCGGAAAGTAAAGAGAGCACTAGGGCCTGAGATGACCCTAGAAACTAAAGACAGATTTTCTGATCCTTAAGATACAGGAATATTGAAGGGGGCATTAGCTGGCTGATTGTAGCTGTCTCTGATTGGCTCAATGAAGGGGTGGATTTTTCCCCTTGGCTGGCATCCCCAAAAGATTGCCACTAGTTGTAGAATATTGTAAGAAAATATTGGCAGGGCAAACACTTGCCAGTAGATTTGTATATGGCCTTTATTATTAGAGATGGGTGGCATTGATTCTCATTTATATTGGCAACGTAGTCTCTAAGGATGCTGAAGGACATGAAAACAGGTGTTCAGTATTATTCCTTTAATATGAAAACCCTGAGTTCAAAAGCTGATACTCTAAAAATATCAGTCAATGGTTATTAAAAACCAATGGGAGTAATAAATACAACTTCAAAATCTAGCAACTGAATTTTCTTCTAATGAACTCATTGTTAAGACAGATTTAATGTGTGATTAAGAAAAATGGACATCATATTTGTGGTTCTATAACCAAACATTTTTCTCCTTGCATTTGCTAGTTTTAAAATGGGATCAGAATTGTGTGCACATGTGCGTGCTTGTGTGTGTGTGTGTGTGTGTATGTGTGTGTATGTACTCTTCACTTCATAATGGAAACATAGTGTGTCTGTATTAATGGAGTTGCAAAGCAATCTTCCCTCAGTCCTGGGATAGAAGTCACAGGAGGGTTCCTTGTCTCCTCCAAAGTGTACCATGGCAACTTCTCTCATATTTTTTCCCAGAAATTTTTGTTTTTCCTGTTTATAATATGGTCCATTGTCTTCCTAAAAAGGATAATAGCCTCAGCTTTAATATTCACTTATCAACTTCATAGCTATGAAAGCTGCTATTTCAGTAGCCAGAGAAGCTGATTTAGCTGGCACCGAAACAGCCTCCTGTCAGCATGCCATTCCTGCAAGATAAGCCAGTTGACCAGGGACAATCCCCCTAAGAGGCAGCTTGGGAGCTGGCAGAGGTGGTGGGAATTTTTCTGGGCAGTGTTCTGCAGGCAGCCTGTGCTGTCTGGACTCTCTCTGTCCATGGTTCCCCAAAGCTCAGCCTCCACTCTAATGCCATAAACTGATGACTGCTCACCCCACAAATACTACTTCTGAGCATTTACTTAGTGAAAGGACTTAGTGAAATGCCCAACATACAGTTAGCTGGTAGCTCTGAGGTGATACAGGGAGCAGGTGTGTGTGTTTCTCACAAGAGAAAGTACCTGTGCATCTGGCCTGTGGGGAGGGACAGGGGTTGCACAAAGGAGCATTGTGGGGAGAGGGAGCTGTGACTCTGTCTCCCTGCTTTGGGTTTTCCTTTCTGGAAATCTTAGAGTAACTTGTGTAAACAAAAAATGAAGAACAGGAGACTCTTGCTAGAAATGTGTTGTTTCTTTTACAATGAAATAAGGATAGGCACTCACAAGTTGTGGTGACTGGAACTCAGGATTCAAGGTAGAGAACTTTCAAGACTGCTCTTCCTGTCCAGAGAAAGTTACTCTAATAATGTCTACACTGTAGAAAATGGGTAAGACACCCTTTCCACATTTCAAAATCTTATTCTTCCTGTTCACCATCCTAAAAGAAATCTGAAGCAAGAGAAGCTGAGATCCTTTTGTTAATACCAAAAGTGATTTGAATAATACCTCTTAAGCACTATTTTTCTTCCTTGCCAAATGAAGAGTATTCTACATTATTTTCTAAGTGTTGTCAGAGTTGACAATTTCACCAAAATTATCTGTTTTGAAAACAATTTAATATTCAGGCCACCATGATGACTGGTGTGATAACCAAAACTTGAATCTCAATGCAATGTGTTTGTGTGTGTGTGTGTGTGTGTGTGTGTGTGTGTGTGTGTGTGTGTGTATGCAGTTATACATGGTGCATGTGCATATCCCTCACTTTGCTACCTTAGGTGATCCACTTAGAGCCTGTCGCATCAGATGCGCCGCTCCCTGGCTGTGAGCAACGAATACCTGCCCATCTGTCTGTGATTCAAACTTCCATATCGTGATTCTATTTAAAGCTCTTTTAGTGTTCAGTATTGCCTTAATTGGTTGCTTTGTATTTGTGTATCAACTTTGAAAGCCGGAAAACAGGCTTTCAAAAATAAACTCAGGTCTTATCACGAATGTGGGTGACAGGTGTTGTTTCTTTCTTCCGCCATTTGAGAAAAATGAAGAAACAGAAAAGATCACATGACTCATGTGGGTTCACTAATGCCTCTGTTAAAGTTTGGGGCTCCATTTGTCTTCAATTTAACTTCGTATAATGTATTAAATTAGCAATTGATTTTTCTCTCACACAATTTTTATTCAGATTGAATCCACATACCATAGGTTCATCCTTATAAAATGCACAATTCAGTGGTTTTAGTATAGTCACAAAATGGTACAACCGTAATTGCTATCTAATTTCAGAATATTTTTGTCACTTCAAAAAAGAAATCCTGTATACATTAGCAGTCAATCCCCATCCTCCTTTCTGTCCCTCAGCTCCCAGCAACCACTCACCTATGCTCTGTCTCTATGGGTTTGCCTCTTCTCGACATTTCATATAATCATACAACATATGTCCTTTAGGATCTGGTTTATTTCAGTTAGCATAGTGTTTTTGAAGTAAGTACATTCTTTTTTATGGCTGAATAATATTCCACTGGGGCCTCCCTGGTGGCACAGCGGTTGAGCACTGTGCTGTGGAGCTGTTGGCAGCGCGCGATGCGAGTTCAACGCCCGGCCGGGGAGAATCCCACATGGCGCGGCAGACCTCTCCTGCCTCGCCCGCTGCTCCCCTCAGCAGTATATTTCTGATCTCCTGTTCTGCTCCCCACTCTGTATCTGGTGAACCCTCTGCCCCATGCCTCTGGTCTGTATCCCAGCTTGTATGTATAAATAAATCAATCTTAAAAAAAAATAATATTCCACTGTATGGCTATACCACATTGTGCTTATCCATTCACCAGCTGATAGACATTTGGATTATTTCCACTTTTTGGCGATCATGAATAACAATTTTATGATATACAAATACAAGAATTTCTGTGTATACATACACAATTCTCTTGAATATATACCTAGGAATAGAATTGTTGAGTCATAAGATATCTCTCTAACTTTTTTGAGGAATTTTCAAGTTCTTTTACAAAGAGGCTGCTGACTTTATGCCCACCCCACCCCCAGAGTGTATGGGGCTCTGGATTCTCCGCGGCCTTGCCCACTCTTGTTATTGTCTCTCAGTGTGATTATGGGCATGTTAGTCAGGGTGGCAGAAACTGATATTTAAACAAGATCACAAAGATAGGAAGCTGGTGGCCTTGGGTCACTTTCTAAGTTGGGAGAGTGAGTTATATGGCTCATGGGACAGGAGTCTCTTTTCTTATTAACTTCCCTCATAACTATCCTATTCCTTCTCTGTGACAGGCTTTCTGGAGTCTGCACATAAGAGAGAATAAGCTGCTCAGGGTCTCTCTCTTTTTTCCAGTCTGCTTTATATGGAGGCTTTTCCAATTTTAACTTCCAATTCTACATAGATACTCTTCTATCACTAACATCCAGTTCAATGTTTTTCTAGTCATCATCTTCTTGGACTATTCTGGAATATACTCCTTCATTGATGTATTACTAGAATTAATAGCGAAACTAATTACCAAGTATACCCATAGCACCTACCATGCATTGTATCCCTTTATCCTCAAAACAGTAAGTGTGACCCCATGTTGTTATTGTCTCAGAAATTCTGGAGAGGAGGAAACTGACCATGAAGCGAACACAAAGCCACCGGCCCACCTGCGGCAAAGCAGAATTGACTGGGTGGGGGGGTCATGTCAGTATCCTCTGCCCTGGTATTTATTTATATTTTTGTGTGTGGTCTCATCTCTGGCAGTCTGGAGCACTCCTTTACTCTGAAAAACTACTTCTTTATCTCTCTCCTCCTCCCCCCATTCCCACTTAAATGCCACAATAATCCTGGAGGGAATTATAGAACTAAGCAGGCTTGGAATGACTCTGTTTTATTTAATTATATTTTTAATTATTCTACTAGGCCATTTATGTCTCTGGAGTCAATTATCCTTCCTAGATATTTTCTGATGATTAGAAAACCAATTTAACTTTTTTCTCCATGATTTGAAGTATGGTCCTATCCATTGAGTCAACTTAATTCTTGATTTAGCAAATGAGAATAATCAAAGATAACCTTATATACAGTCCGATGATCATAGTTACTCTTGCACTGAAACTAAGTGTTCTCCCATCACTGCATATTCTGTGCTTTTTCTAATTTGTAAAACACATTATCAGACAGTGGCAACAAGGCTAGAGTGGACCCTGAAGTTTTGATGCCAGGCTATCATCAAATGGGAAATGAGAATGCAAGCCTCAAATTTCATGAGGAATAGAAATAAAGGAACCACTATTTTCAAGTTGAAATAGTATCTTTCTTTTGACGTTGAGTCATGTGTTTTCTTACAGTCTAAAATACCAGAATGAAAAATTCGAAGACTCACATTTTATCTTCCTAGTGATGCCAACCTCACAACTCTTTAGAGCAAAGACAGGAACTGAATATCTGAGAAATGTAGGTTATCATTCTACATAGGCCTTGACCATATATTTTATTTTACATGACAAGGAAAGTCTGCCTTTCCTTTTCATCTTTTGATCCTACTTATAAAAGTAGAAGTCTAGTGATAGGATATGATATCTTCTCCATGATATAATATGATGAGGGAAGGATATCTTTTCACAGTACTTTTCGGGGGGGGGGGTTGGAGGGAAGAGAGAGAAGAGATATTTTCAGATAAAGACTAAAGAATAGCAGTAGAGACGAATGACCAATAAGTACTGTAATAAAGCCAAACTCTCAGAATTGTTCTCGATGTTGTCATAAATAAAATTAATTCTACTCATTACATATGCAAACTTGAGCCTAAAATGAATAAATCCATTGAAATTTGTTTAAAAGCCATCTAACTCAAGGTTTTAGTCACGTTTGCTCTAGTTCTTTTTCAAAAATACTCTCTTTTGAAGAGTATAGAAAACTATGGTGACAGCTCATGGGTGACTTGGGGTGAAAATTTTATGTGGATTACATCTGAGAGGAGAAATCAAACACTGTACAAAACTGAACAATGATGTAATATAAAAATTAAAAATGCTCCCTTTTAAGTCTAGTCAACTAACATGCAGGAGAAATGTGTTTCTGAGCTGCAAGGATTATTACTGGAGAATTTTTCTGACATTCTCTGACATAAAATGTTATGTGACTGATATTTACATGATTCTTATGACTAGCATGTTTTTAAAATAAAATGAACATGAATAGTTTTCCATTAAATTTTTTTTAAATGGGATAGATATCATGACTGAGACATCAGGAGTATATCAAACCTGACTACAACCTTATTGTACTTGTTATTAAAACACACATAAAACACCACTGAGCAGGCTCGATGGCCTTCTCTATACCTCTCCATATGGACATTGCTTCTTACTCTCTATTTCCAACTCTTTCAGTTTTCATCTTCTCAATACTTGACTCTGTGGTAAACAATTTAAAGAGAGCTGAAGTCAGAAACCTGAATTAAATCCAAGGTCTATCATTCCCTTTTTCTGTGATTAGAATAAATTGTCTTCTCTGAGATTATTTCTCCATCTATAAAAGTGGGGAATGCTTGATATTTGTTACTACTCTAGGCCCTTTTCTCTAATTTTCTTTAGCAAATTCCACTATCATAATTCATTTAGAATCAATGGTGACTTGAAAAGTTAAATATACCTGTAATTTTCCTCTCGTCATTCCTCTCACGCCCTATCTCCTTGTTCTCCACTGATATCAATGTTTGTCAGTGGTTAAACAAATTGCAGTGATCTTCCCCCAAAGACATTCTTATGATTTTTGTTGTTCTATATTGACATTTTTCTGCTTCACATCATTTTTGAAGTGGATGAGTAATTAGTAAAATGAGTATTGATACATTCTTGTAAAAGACATTGATCACTTTATGTCAGAGAGAGTGCTGGGACATGTAACACTTTCTCAAGGGATTCCCTAGGAAAGACTTGATGGCAGATGGTTACAGAACACTGAAAGGCAGAAGGAGGGCTGAGGAAAGGTGAGAGAGGCCCAATAGCCACCTCCCTCCCAAGTGAAAGTGAGTCATAACTGAGTGGTTAAGGCTCAGGGAAGAACACAATATCCTTGGGGCTATGAAAGGCACAGAATGGACCAGAAATGTCTCTGAGGCTACTTGACCAGAGCTGGAAATGCCCAAGAAGCAACATGGCTACCCGAGAGGCCAGAAGCAAACTCTGGAATGAGAACGCACTGAAGCTGCCTGCTGACAGGGAACACCTTGGTCAGCAAGACCGGGGAAAGGCAGACGAATGTCAGTAGGGTGGATTGGAGGCTCATTGCCCCAATCCCCCCAAGTGGTGGTGCCTCTCAACACAACCCTGGTATGGAATTGTTTTAGCTACCTAAAATACAAATGAAGATTCCTTGTGGGCCACTAAGACACTAAAACATTTTGTTCCAAATGGTATGGACTTAGTAAATGTTTGATAAATTGATTCATTTGTTTAATCATTGATTTATTTGTGGACTCCTCTAAGAGGCCTTAGATTGTAAGGGTATAGTAATGAACTAGATAGGTGAGTCCCTATGGTCATTATGTTTGCATTCCAGGAGTGATTCAGAAAATAAACACAGAAGTAAGCAGGATGACTTCAGATATTAAATGCTGTGAACACTTGTCTAGAGTGATACTTTGACATGTTGGTCATAGTGGTCAAAAGAGTAGCCTCTGAGGCCAGAATCATGAAAATGAGCCATCCATGCTCGATCCATGCAAAAAGAACTTGAAGTATTCAATAACATATGCTACTTGGTATAAAAATCCTTCAAATATACTCTAATCAGAAACCCTCACTTACGCATTGGAAACTTAAAGTTATAATGCAATGTTACTTCAATCCGAAAAAAAAAGTTACAATAAAAAGTGAGAACTGCTATGATGCAGCATGGTCAGTGTATTATAAGAGAGCGGATGAAGACGTACCATTGTAATGTAAATAGCAAGACTACTTAGTACCTCCTCAGCAGAGAGACTAATCTTTTGTTGGACTATCTTGAACTATCTTTCAAGGATGTTTGCATAGGCAGGGAACACCTTCCAGGTTAGAGATGGCTTCTCCAGTATTGAGAGATTGGTTTCTTTACTAAGATAGTAAAGAAAATGTTTCCCTCTAAGGTGGGGCTGGTTTCCTTGCAGCCTTTTTTAAAGACAGGAGTTTCCTGGGCTCAAGGTTCTACAACTGTGATGCAAACCTTCCATGTGTGCATGTCCCCCTCGACTGTGCCATGAGTAATAAAGACCTTTGTCACCCTCGGGAGTCTTGGTCTTTTGCACGAATCCGTGCAACCATGCCCTGCAATCTTGTGGCTTGGAAAGAGGTAAAATGTCAGACTCTAGTCATGATGTTCTGACAATACGCAAATTATTTAAGCATTCACAGCCTTAATGCTCTCATATGTAAACCTGGGATAAAATTCTTACCATAATATATCACTGTAAGGAATCAAATGATGCCAAATGGGAGAGATTGGTAGCTATTCCCAAAATCTGTTGTTTTTTTCTAACAGAAACTTTATAGTATAATGTTGGCTTCCCCGATAATAAAAACTAAATGTTCCAGCCTTCTTTGCAGGTCAATGTGACCAATCAATGAATTCTTGGTCATCGGAATGTGAGTGGAAATTTTAAGTGCAACTTTCAGGTGATATTCTTGAAAGGAAACTTTCTCCATACAAGGTTAAGCTTTCAATTTTGTTCCCAGGTATAAATGAATAGGCCAAGGATAGAAAAAAACACAAGTTACCAATTTGATTCCACTTGGGAAGATCTTGGTGGAAGAACCTAAAGGGCATGAATACTAATTCTTACAGCAAGAGGTTAGGTTACATGATTGACAGTCCCCTTGCTCAGGAAATTCACGACAATGGACACAACAAAGTGAATGCAAGCAGAAAACTTGTTTGATCTGGCAGGCGCTATTTTCCATGAGTAACCTAGTTCTATATAGCACTATGGGATCAAATGGCAGTGTAAAATCAATCGACAGTTAACATCCTAATTCTCTCCTGGGCCAATAGGAGGAAGACTAACTCTATTCAAAAACCTTGATTTAAAAAGAATATATATATATTCTTTTATATATATTAATATATATTCATATATTATATATATATATCTTTTATATATATCTTTTATTATATATGTATCATATATATCTTTTATATATCTCTTTTATTATATATATCTTTTATATATATACATATACACACACACACACACACACACACACACACACACACACACACTTTGTACAGAATTCTTCAGGGAATTTTTAAACCACAATCCTATGCTTAATATTATTACAATTCTCAACAATATAAGCTAATCCTCTGTGCCAGCAGAAGCCTTTCATTATTTTTGTCCATTTTGGCAAAGGCGTTTTTAGGTGCAAAAGAACCACACACAGAGATGTCACACCACACTTGACACTGTGAGGCAGTGACAGGGCTCTCCCCAGCTGTCACTTTCAGACGCATTTCCTTTCATTTCATGCTGCTCATTTCTGTGGTGAGAAGTGGCCGGCAGGCCCTTTTATCCGTTGTAACGTCTTCATTAGTCTCCTAAATTACCATGGAGACAAAGGATGCAGGGTAACGGTAGACATAAACAAGAGTTTTCTCGTGGATCTACTATGTCATTTTATGAAATTGGAGGTGAGTCCTTGAGTAATAGGATTTCTGGATGCTGGAAAGATTGGGAGGAGCTTCCTTCCTCCTTGTATGTTGGACACATCAGACATCCCAGTCTTCCTGCATTCTATTTTACAGGCTGGGTCATTACCT
Source organism: Scalopus aquaticus (assembly GCA_004024925.1). NCBI lineage: Eukaryota > Metazoa > Chordata > Mammalia > Eulipotyphla > Talpidae > Scalopus > Scalopus aquaticus. The sequence continues at coordinate 77,692 of PVIJ01005875.1, read as the reverse complement.
GCCTAACAAGCCAAAACACAAGTACAAATTTTCCTCTCTAGGTCTCTGCAATGAGAAGGTGATTTCTTTTTAAGGACTGTAGAGAAATTCCTCAGGTAAAAGAAAGTCTGTTTCAGAAATCAACAGCAAGATACCCAACATTCAGCAAGACAGTTAGTTGTTCTGTGGCATAATATGCTTAGTGGAAAACTTAAAGGTCTTCTTGGCTATAGCTTAGTTTGGAGACTAACTAAACAAGATTTTATGTAAAATTCATTAGGCTTCTTTTTTTTGTAGGGTTTCTGGAGTCTTTATTAAGACGATGTCTATTGTGAAACTTCAAGAGAAAAAATAAAATTGTTTCTGAGTTTATTTCGTACCAGAAACCTTTGGTATGAGTCAAACTAATTCCATCAAACATCAATTTTTGGAAAAGGTTAAAGGAATCAGTTAATATATCAACTTTTTATGGCCAAAGAGCACATATCTACAAAAAAAGAGCTAAAAGATTTCAGGAAATACCCCCTAACTTGGCAAGCTGATCAAAGTCCACATTCTTGATGAGGGGGTTAGGACTCAAAATGTTTTAGTAGAGAATTTAATTATCAGTACTGTTAAGAACATGGTATTAAAGATTGCATATCCTGATCTGTGGCTGAGATGGGCTGCAGGATTTGTATAATTCCCACATCACTGGTTGAAATTCTCCCTGTTCTCCCACTTAAGAGAATTTAGTGCAAGGGTGAAGCTATCTATGACAGCGATGGAACTCCCAGTCATCTCTAATATGTTAAATTGAGATTCAAAAAGGTTGGCGTTTTACTGTTTGAAGGACATCTTATAATTAAGTGTTACACTTTAAAAAATGACCTTGTTGGTGATAATTAATGGCCCTGTGGAGCCTGGGATGAATTTGAAGAATTCCAATGGGATTTTGCTGTCCCTGACCACATGACTGCATGCACGTGTGCAGAAGTGCACTGCTCACGTTCAGATACATGCACAAAAGTGTTGAAATGGGGGGCTGAAAGGAAACTCCAGAGGAAGGGAAATACTCTATACTGCCTCAGAGTCTTGAAAGTTACTGAAAAATCTCAGCAACTCCAATTCTTTTGATGCTACCTATATCACATTTACAGCATTCTGGTTTCCAAACGATCGCAGACCATGGTTACCAGGATTTGGAAGATGTCTATCCTATGCAATAGAGAAGTCTGCACTGGACATCTTGGATTTACTGCATCTGGGGAAATGTGACAGGCAATTAAAGATCCTTTTTGCTATGAGATCAAGTATGAGTAATAATCTGAAAATATAAAACAAATATGACAGGGAGCCTAGCAATGATGAAGAAAATAAATCCTAGAGACAGGGTGCTTGAGTTCGAACCTAAGTTTTATGCCCTTGACCAAGTTGTTTATCTGCTCCATACTTTTTCATCAGCAAAATGGGCATGGTAATAGTATCCACAACAGGGCTCTCGGGTGGTCTGCCTTGCACTTCGCCATACTTAGATATCATCCCCATCTCCCCCCCACCCTCAGGGAGCACTGTCGAGCCAGGGAGGAATCTGTGCACGGTTATGTTAGACCAGCTGAGAGAAGCAGCAGGCCTCTGGTGGCCTGCAGTGGGAATTAGGAGAAGCAGGCATGGGTAGGCATGTTATGGGCAGCCCCTCTTCCAGTGGAGAATCCTGGAAGCAGGTGAGGGCTGGCAGATTAAAGCAAAGTAGAGAGCAGAGTAGATTTTTCCTCATTTCCAGTTGGGGACTATAAAAGGAATCAGTCTCACAGATGTCCCTTAGACACTGATGACCCCATCAGGGTAAATTTCCCAGCTGTGGCCCAGTTAGGCCAGGGAGACCTATATTTAGATCCCATAGAACAATAGGAACAGCAAAAATCTGTCCTTGAGTCCTGTCCTTCTGTGTCTGTGCCCAGGATCCTTCCTGTCTCACAAGGAGAAGCCATCTTAGAACTGGGCTATAGAAAGGAAAGAAGAAAGCAACTGTCCTCCAGGACCTGACAGCCCAGTAGGAGACACAGATAGGTGAGCATACAAACACTCGGGTTACAACAAGGAAAGATAAGTACAACCATGGGAGAAGGTACAAGGAACAGCTAAAGCATAGAGTGTTATTGTTCTGGGTCAGTGGGCATGACAGGAAATTAGGGAAGGCTTCCTGTAGGAGGTGGTAATGAACTGAAACAGTGATGGGGTGTTCTGGAAAAGGAAAATATCATAGCAAAGAAACAATGCATGAAATGGTTGGAGTTATCTAGAAAACTATGACAAATGAATAATTGAGCAGGTAGAGGAAGGGCACAAAGTAAGAGGCAGAAATGAGGCAAGGCTGTGTGCCATGAGGGACCTCTTAATAAGGAACCCCAGTGTGTTAGTTCAAAGGGCTGCTGTAACAAAGTACCGCAAACTGGGTAACTTAAACAACAGAAATATATAGTCCCACAGATCTGGGGGGGGGGAAGCCCAAGAGCAGGGTGTTGGCAGAGCCCGCTCCTTCTGAGGGCTGTGAGGGAGATGCTGTTCTGTGCCTCGCTCCTCATTTCTGGTGCTGAGCCAGCAATCTTTGCTGCTCCTGGGCCTTTAGAACAATCGCCCCAATCTCTGCTTTCATCTTCACAGCACATTCTCCCTGTGTGTGTGTCTGTTTCCACAAGTCCCTGTTTCGTGAGGACAGCAGTCACATTAAAATAAGGCCTGCATCATGGCCTGCGTTATTTTGATGTCACCCCATCTTCAAAGAGGGTCACATTCTGAGGTACTGAGGGTTGAGGATTCTGAGTACAAATTTTGTGGGGGACACAATCCAACCCATAACAAATGGTCTTTAAAGGAAAAGAAGCATCAACCAGGAAAAAAGGAAGAGAATAGAGTGTTGGGAGGAGGAGAAAGTGCCGGCAAAGTGCACAAATCCCAGGTCTGCCTCATGTACCACATTTCTCTCATTTGCAAAGTAGGGGTAACACTACTTCCTCAGTGGACTCCTGTGAGGATTAAATGTGATTACATAAGCTCAGCACACAGCAGGCATTCAATAAATAGAAAATAAATGAATACCATTTTTAAAAAACTGGGTGTAGTCACACAATACTGCCATCTTTAATATGCCCATGCTTCGTAATGTCAAAGAAGCTCTAGACAGGGTGTCAACTTACTCCCTAAATATACAGCATCACTTCAAAGCACACAGCTTGGGAGGTGGCCTTTGCCCCCCATCATGTATAGAACACATTAAAATCCATATTTACTTCATGTGACCAAAAGCCTATGGGAAAACACAAGTAGAGAGTGTGAATTATAGCCGAGAAAAAGAATTTCAAAATCCCTCTTGTACTTTTTGTGGAAATGGAACATCTGATTTGACACCTCATAAATCTTTTTCTCCAGGTTTTTGAGTTCAGATGTGATGTATTAACCCGTCTTCCCAGGAGAGCAAGACAACAGCCTGCTTTGCCCTGTGCATCTAGCTGAGGGGGCATCTCAGAGGTAAGTGCCCTCTCTGTCCAGTGTCCTTACCATTGAAGAGGAACCAAGATTCTTCCCTTAGCTTTGAGATTATTCCAGAATGCAAATGAGAACTAGTTTAAATACCTCCAAAGTCCTCTTGCATGTGCCTTACCCGACACTCAGGGCACACTCCAGCTTCCACTGTGGGTCTAGAGCTTGAAAATTCCCAGTATCCAGGCCTTGGTACTCCCAATATAAAGCTGTTTAGAAAGTAAAATTTCTTTCTTTCTTTTCTATCAACCCTAATCCTTTGTGTCGTAAGAGAACACACTTTCGCTTTGCTCATCCTCAACTACTACAGACATATTTTCAAGCAGCCTGTTCAGAGCAAATGGAAAATTCTCAGGCGCTGCCAACCATCCCATGATCCTCCTCACTGCCGCTGTGAATGTCACAGAGAAGAACAAACTGAGCAGGAGCCCCTCCCGCAGCCTGCCCCCGCGGCGAGCTTCCGTGTCGCAGAACGTCAGACCCAAAGGTGCATCACCTCATGTTTATTTGTTTCTCCTGTCTCTTGATCTCTTCTTTTGCCCCACATGCCCTGGGGTAGGACGTAGGCTCTCATCCTCCTTGCCTGAATTCCTGCCATAGCCTTAAAATTGTCTCTCCATGTCAACATCTTTGCTAATTTAAACTCTTCAGACCTGGGCTTTACCTTGGACTTCTGGGCCCATTGCTGTAAGAATAAAGCCTCTGCCACCTACTGTTCATCCCAAGCCCTTCAAATCTCTCCACAACCTAAGTCCCATGCTTCTGTTCCTGGAAAACTGCCCACACGTCATTTGCTCTTGCCAGATAAAACTTCCAAGGGTAACTGTACCTTGGTGTGTACTTTGCTCATTCTCCTCCCTGAGTGGAATGCAAGACCCCATCTTCCTCAGGGACTTCCTACTCCAAGAAGCCTTTCCTGAAAGCTTGGCTCGGAAGTGGTGCCCTTTGAATCCCCATCTCTATGCTTTTCCTTGGACTCGTATTCCTTTCTACTATATAATTACGGATCTGCTCAGCTCTCTCCTTGTGAACTCCTGGAGCATAGAAACTTGTGTGATCCCTGCCCCCAAGCGTCTGGCACAATTTCTTGCTCAGGCACTAAGCACCAGATTAGTGTCTGAGAGCCACTGAAGGCCAGGCAATGGGATGCGCATGGAGCAAGCCGGGCTTGCAAGAGATGGGACCAGCATCTCAGCAAGTTTTACGTATTGTAGCTGTTGAGTTTTCTCAGCTGAAATTAATCTGGAAACAGGCCTTTACAGACCAAATTAATTTCCTATGACTTCAGACTTGCAGCTAATGGATGAAGTGAAAACATTAAAATTGTTGTGCATTGTCTACTTGGGTACAACCTCAACCACACTTTTATAAGCAACACTTCCGTGCAAATCTGTCAGATAATTTACCCCCCTGTGACAGCCCTCCTTTGCTTTCTCTCATATATTCTTAGCACAGTCCCCATGGTAATAGAACCTTACTCTGAAAGCAAGATGGGTGTGGGGGAGGAAAGGAGGTGAGTGGTATTTTTCTGTCTGACTTGTCCTGCTGTTTCTTCAAGTTCATTACTTGCATTTTGTCTTGGTTTTTGGTAAAATAAAATGGTTTATCAATTCTCTTGTTTAATAGAACCTCTGCTGAAGTACCTTTGAGAGTAGCTCATAGCTCGTGGTCTTCTAGGTCCAAGAAATCCGTATTTATTTGGATCCCCATGATTTGTCCCAAGGAAGGCAAAAGGGCCCTCTTCAATTTGCATTCTGTAATGAGAGCAACAGGCTTCCAGGGAAAGAATTGGTGAAGAAGAGAAGCAAACTGAAGCAAGCCCACTAGCTGCTGTGCTAGGCATCTGTGTGTGTGTGCGTGTGTGTGTGTGTGTGTGTGTGTGCACATGCATGCACGCCTATGGGTGTGGGTGGGTGGCGGGAGCATTAGGCAAAGGTGAGATCCTGGGTGGTGAATTAACAGCTATTGGTGAAGAAGGGAAGAAGCACTTTCAACTGATACTTAAAAGCCATCTGGGGTCTAGAAAGCTCTGAGCAACCCAGAAACATTACTCATGAAGTCAAAGTGAATGAAGAATCACCTTCAACAACATCCCGGGAGTGTGTATTTGACTTGGAAACTTTCTTTTTCTTATAATGTTTATTTTACCCTTTGGTATTCGTTATTATTTTCTATTACTTGAATTAACGGTCCTGGGAAAAGAAGAACAATACACATTATAATTTCTGTATTCTTCCCTCTCTTTATTTTCTTTCTACCCATGTCCTGATGTTCAGAGCTGTTTGCCTAGAAGAATTTCAAAATTTTCTCTTTTGGTTCAGGTTCTATGTCCTCTTTGCCTCGCTGAGGATCTCTTTTAAAGTCTTAAATGAATGAGTCATGCATTGTTTCTGCACAGTCTTAATGCAGCGTCTAAACCTTTCTTTCATAGAGAAAATGCAAGCTAAGCAAAGCCTAGGTGGCCTGCAGTCCTTTGAAACTTCCCTTTACAATGAGGTGGGTTAAACTCAGGGTCTGTCTTTTGGTGTTTTTTAAATACCTGGATTAGACCATTTTTTCTGTCCCTCTCCTGCCTGAAGATGCTCAGTGTCCTAAGACTGCCTCGGACCCCATAACATGGCATTTAGCATCCCCTAATCCTTGATCCTATGAGTGACCCATTCTTCATATTGATTTTCTCCCAACCTTGAAAACAGCTCCATCTCCTTAAGTCGACTGGATAGGCAGTCGGGTAAGCATATTCACTGTGGGCCTGATAACTGATACATATGTATACAAACTTTAAATAAACCAGACCTACTTTGAAGAAGCCATCTGATTTTTTAGTTAAGTTACTTATAAAATTTATAAAACATTAAATCTATTTCATATCAAGTGATGTGAAGCAAATTTTTTGTTTGCTTGTTCTGCATGAAGTTTTAGAACTGAAGTACTACAAATGACTGCAGGACTAACGCGTGGCAGCAATGGAGGCATGAGTGTGCCATTCTGCCTAGGCTTTTGTAAGACACTTAGAAATGTTATCTTAGTTTTTTTCTAACTTGTCACGATGTGAGTCCCCACCTCCACCTACCAGCTTTATTCCCAGAAACTAGCTGGTCTTGAGGGGTCTCCTGGCCGATTTTCCTGGCAAGTCTGTTACTGTCTCAGGAATATGCCACATCCCTCTCCTTTGCTGTGACACACACACACTTGCAAACACACTTTTCTCCCATTGCCATCCTACTTGTATTTCAAGACCCAGCACCATCAAAACATGACAGCTTTTCAGGGACACCAGTGAATATCCTTTAACACTGATGTGGGTATGTACCCATGAGTCAACAGCTGTAAGGGGGCTCCACAGGTCCCTTGTACCCCATCAGGACATGGGGAGAAAAAAAATAAGGAGCAGGAAGAGTACAGAAATTATAATGTACATTTGTCTTCTTCTTTTCCCAAGACCGTTAATTCAAGTGATAGAAAGTAATAAGGAACCAGCCACCCCACCCCCTCGTGAGTTGGACTGTGCCAGGGCCACTATGGACACGGTATTAGAGTTTTTCCTGCCCTTCCTTCCAGACCTTCCTTGTAGTTGACCATTTATCTTTTGGGGGTTTTTGACTTTGCTCTACTGCATTGAAGTTGTAAATACATGAAGGAGAGGAACCCAAAATGTTCACTCTGCTGCCATCTCACAGGGGTCTTACTACTTTTAATTAAGCATTGATGAAAGAAATGGCCAAGTAAAATATATGCGAAATTTTTTTGTGTGTGTACACGAAACATATTTTCCATTGGATTTCTTTTTTTTTTAAAGATCTATTTATTTATGCATACAAGCTGGGGTACAGGCCAGAGGCATGGGGCAGTGCGAGGGTTCACCAGAGACAGAGTGGGGAGCAGAACAGGCAATGTGGGAATCTCCCCAGCCGGGCGTTGAACTCGTGTCGCTGGCTTTCTTAAAGTCTCTGTGATTAGGATTCATATCAATAATTTGGCCTTGGGACTTCCTGGTGGTGCAAGGGGTTAAAGTCTCAATGCTATCAAGCTATCTCCAGCAACTGCAGCATGAGTTCAATCCCTGCCACGGCAGACCTCTTCTGTCTCTCCTGCTGCTCCCCTCAGCAGTGTATTTCAGTCAATCTGCCTGTTCTGCTCCCCACTTTGTCTCTGGTAAATCCTCTCACCTCCTGCACTTCTGGCCTACACTCCAGTTCTTGTATGCATAGATAAATAAAAATAAATCTTTAAAAATAATAATCATAATAATTTGACCTTAATTTTAGAATGCGCAAAAAATGTTGTTGTTGCCTTAAAAACCCATGTATTTCCTCCTACAAGACAAGAGTTACCATGACACTGCTCTTTTGCTTTAGGTAAAGCTCAGAATTAATTAGTACTTAATTGTGATAATAGTTTAATTTCCGGTTCTTGATAAAATTATCTTTCTCTAGTTCTTTCTAACTCTCTTCATTTTATTTTCACTACCCAGGGCATATAATTACAGTGGTAGCTCTTAGTGAGCCGGGCTGTGCTCAGTTACCCTGCCAGAAGAAGTAGCCGCACCCACCCCCTACATCTGATACATCCACACAAGATCCCAGGAAAATCTTTTACTATGTACTCAGATACAGTTCAACTGAGAATTGAATTTCTGATGGAATATTTTGGAGGCATCAGAAACCAAATTGAATTGAAATATAACATGTTAAAAGATGCCTGAATACATTCTAGCCTTAATTCAAGGGAAGGAAAATACTCCAATTTTTTTTTTTTTTTTTTTGCTTCTATAATGAGCAAAAGACTTAAAAGAAAAAAATTCTTTCTGGACTAGTGATAAAAAGAAGAAATAATTACAAAGTAGAAAAATTGGTGATTATAAATCTTTAACATTAAAAACCTAGTTGTATAATGAATTTTTCTGATACTTTATACAAAATCCTTATTAGTCTAGAAAGTCCTATGTGATTGATTTCCAAACTACCTCTCCAATATTATTCTGCTACTTTTCTGCTCATTCACTGCTACTGGCATACTGACCTTTATGTTTCTTAATTGTGCCCACTACATTCCTACCTCAGGGCCTTTGCACTAGCGGTACCTTCTACTTGAATCATTCTCATAAGATCTCCATATATCTGACATTTTTTTTAGATTCAGTTTCAGCTCAGATCACAGCTGATCAGATAGATCTTTTCACACCAACCCATTTGAAAAAGCCATTGGACCTTCAGTCCCTCTTTAATAATCACCTTTTCACATTGCCTACTGTGAGCCAAGAATGGGTCTAGATACTTCTGAAACAGGAGTGAACTGAAGGAACAAAAACCCTGGTCTCATGGAGCTCACATGCCAGTAGATGAATGAATTGGTCAATGGGCATATATATTGTAGCACATCTTTCCTCATAGGTTAATAGTGGGCCTTTTGAAGTACTTTGTGGGCCAGTTGAAGGACTCTGATCCTTAAGAGGCAAAACAAAAAGTCTGGCCACTGGATTTTTAACCCAATACACTTTTTTCCCTTCTCCAGGCTAGTTCTTTCAATACCTGGATCTACATGTGAATAAATGGCCACCCACGTCCACCCACCATAGTGGGTGGTAAGAACTTGGGAGAGGGAGGTGGGAGATTGTGGAGGATAAGAACTTCAGGTCTTCACAAATGGGAAGAGAACACAGTGTTGCAGTATTCTGATGGATATAGGGATGGCAGGAATGCAAACTGAAGAATGGATGAGATTTTCAAAAGTGGAGGCTGTCGGTGAGGCAGGGCGATCATTTAATTTGGTAGAACGCAAAGGAAGCAAATGGTTGGAAATGAAACTCTGGTATATACAAGAGGAAATACATAGAAAATCTAACTGGACATAAGAAGTAAGGTTAACAGGTAGTTTGTTCTATCTACCTGTGTGCCTCAGGAACTTCCTGCTGTATCAGGAAATGATGCTTTCGTTTCTCCCATTAGAATTTATAACTTGAAGCCAGAAAAGAATTCTATAATCATGGCTGGAAAACGAAACATTTTCTAAGGAGAGAGAAGTAGTTCACTCACTGGTGTGCTGCTGTGGTAACGAAGTTTACTGCATCTATTTTGTTTGCCAAGAATGAGACTGGCTTCACGATCCCATTTCTAACTTGGCCGCCATACACACTTTTCTCTTGCTATGAATACTCATGTGAGAACCTGGCAGCTATTTTAGGTACTTTGGGTGAAGTGGTCTTCTTGGATGATGCTGACATTTGTATTCTTAAAATTAACTGATGGTAAAAGCCTTCAGGATAATGTGCCCACCAATAATTAAATTCTGATAAGTAGGTAAGAATGGAAGTACCTCCAGGAGAGCCAGGCTGTGCAGAGGTGAACTGTGCACTGGCGTTGCAAGTGTGACCTGCTGTGCATTCATTTGCAGCACTTTCAGCCTCCATGATGGTCGATGAACACAGAGGCACTGGCACTGAGGGACGCTAGCGGTGATACTGGATGTTGTCAACTGGCACTGAGGGACGCTAGCGGTGATACTGGATGTTGTCAACAAGCTGTGGTCTCCCATCAGTGGGGAAATTCTGAGGCAATCCAAAATCATGTATCAACACACACTTCAAAGCCAACATGAGACATTTATTTCCAAAGTGGGAAAGTATCTATTCTGTAGCATTGTTTCCAAACAAAATCCTTTCTTATGATACCAGATGACAAATGATGCAGCTGCTCTTCTTCTATTGGACCTGTGTACAAAATAGGAAAAGAGGAACAGTTGCTACATATGCCGTTTGTAATCCCCATCTCAACTGGCTCAGGGAACTGCTTTATTTTTTATGTGTCATAAATCAGATGACTTGGGTAAGTCATTTTAAAAATAGTCCCAGAGTGGTAATGAATAAATTCAGTTGTCTCAGGAGGCCAAGTATCAGTTTCAGTTAAAAAAAAAAAATCAGCACTTTATATATAGTGGTAGAAAGTACAGCATTTGAATATGATTGCGAAGAAGTGTGGAATTTTAGAAAAATCAGATTATTTTGAGTAAAACATGAATAAAAGATAAAGAGCCCACTGGTTTAGTATTTTATACTTTGCAACAATCCAATAGTCAGAAATTTACTGGAAATCTCCCTGTGTTCCATTTTCTGGATGACCCTTATCATTCAGATAAGATCCTGATGTTTGCAAACCAAGGAACAATCAAGTTGTTGCAGCTTTGGGTTCCAAGAAATATTCTCGTGGTTTCCTCACTGGATGAACATTTCTTGCTTGCCATTATTTCTGGATCCTCTAGGTCAAAGGCACATTCATAATAAACCTCTACCCTATAACTTATGTGACAGGTTTATATTAATCAGCCTCATTAGGCAATAATTTCAACAAATGGTTTCCTAGTTTGTACTCTGCATGGGTCCTGATGTTGTATTGCTGAACAGGATTCAGTTTCAACCTCCTAACACAGAGCACCTGGCTGGAGCCCCACCACCTCTCTTGAGGACCTGCATCAGTGGTCTGGTGCTTCGGTCTTCTGTGCTTCTCTCTGCCCGAGCATCTGGGCCTCCAGGCCTCTGGGTCAAACTCGACCTGACTCGTTGCATCCATCCCCCAAAGCTCAGTTACAGTGGCCAAGACTGCAGGACACAAAAGCTTCCTTTGTTTTAACTGTTATTCCTGAACATTCTTTTAGCTTTAGATATCACCTTGCTACTTCCAATATTTGCTCATTCAAAAACATTTATGGTTCTATGTTGTGCCAGGAAATGAAGCTTGTCCAAAAAATCAAAAGACATGGTTCTTTCCTTGAAGGATCTCACAATGTAAGCTAATGTTCTGTGCAATTGCATGGAAGTGTACATTGTAATACACTTTCATGTTTACAGAGAACTCCATATAGTATTTCTTAACCCTTTTGCTTTAAACGATTAGATTAATTAACTTTCCATATTCAAGACCACAACGATTCCAAAGGAGTCATGAAACTGGCTTTCCCATGATGTAATTCATATTCATACTGCAGAGAAACCTTATAAAAGTAATGAATGTGGGAAAGCCTTCAGCCAGAATCATCACCTTTTTCAACACGCAAGAATTTGTGCAGTGGAGAAATGCTATAAATGTTTCATTGCCTGAGCAAACTGGTTCCTTGACCTATATTAGCGAGTGAATTTTCTATTTAAAGATATCTCCAGTCAGGATCACTTGGGGTTTTAATGGCAGGTTAATCTTTCTTAAATTGAGAGAATGTATGATTTATGCTTCTGAAATATGACTTATATAAATAGCTTAGCACAAAGTTATTCAGCCTGTAGAAAGTTCAATGGGATCACAGTATTTTTTGTGTGCACATTTCGGGGAAAGCTGACACATGATGAATATTTACTATGATCAGATAAGACATAGCTGAGCCATTGGAAAGAATGAAAATACCTAAAAATGTTCTGCTATGTATTTGGCCAACTGAAAAATGCTCTTCTGAGAATTTCAAGAAAAAGGTGCCAATGACATCTGGTGCCAAATCAAGAAAGGTGTGACGGCAATGTCACTTTATGGAGCTAGAGTTTTACCTCAAGTACTCAGGATTTTGTTTACTTTAAGGTAACTTGGTATAATTAGAGAGTAAGTTGCTTACCAGATGTACAAGCTCATATGCAGTAGATTTGTTCATCTTGTGCAAATCCACTATATATGTGTGTACACATATATGTATTGTATGCGCATATGTATATACATATATTTGTGTGTGTGTGTGTGAGAGAGAGAGAGAGAGAGAGAGAGAGAGAGAGAGAAAGCTTAGCAGGTGGATAGCAAGGAAGAAAACAGGGAAACCAAAATCAAAACATCTACTGCATCTCGGCACCCTGGGGCTGCTCAGACCCCTCAAGACAACTTTGAGTTTGATTCTTCAAAAGCCAGAAAAATATAAAAATATAACTGACTACTGAATGGATAAACTAATTAGAGCCACTTGGGTTGTCTATCATAAATCGCCTTTTAACTGTTCCAATATGCATGTTAAAGTCCAAAATTTTGAAAACATTCTGTAAGTTATTTTAGAATTCCAACTACCACTGTAAAATTCAGAAAATGCTCAAGTAGCCTTTATCTTAACAAATACTTTAAAATAAAAGGGCATGATATAAAGCATAAACTTTGCTAGAAAAATCAAGAATTAAGATAATGAATGCTGTCATTGTATCACTGAAGTTTCAATAAAAGATGTTCTCCCCCTCAGAAAATGTAAAGTTCTTTCAAATGAATGTATGAAGATGTGATAATAACACCAAAAGCTTTGCCTAATTACATACAGTAATTTTGTACCAGAACATGTGCCATTGCACATAGCATTTTCCTATGCACTAGTCTCTTTTCCCTGCTACCTTTTACAATCTTATGAGAAAGGATGAGTTTAGGAAATTAGTCCTTAAAGATTTTCTATTATATCCCAGCTATTAAATTTCAAGTTAAAATACGTTGTCTCCTTTCAGCTTTATAGAGATTGTGTCACATAAGTATGATTATTCTAATTTTACATATGGGAGAACCGCGGGCAAGAAAATTTAAGTAACTTCTTTGAGGCCACAGAGATCATCATCAAAGCCCATGTCAGCCACCTTGGGAACATGGTATTTGGAATGCACAGACAGAGAAAGTCAAAATGGGGAACTAAATCACCGTATGTTCTTTTGGAGAAAATGAAAAAAAAAACCAACAAGTAAACAAACAAATAAAATGTTTTAAGTAGTGACGTGTGCCCTGAACAAAATGAAATAGTAGTGTGTAAGGGAAGAATGGGCATGGGGAAATATTAAACAGGGGTGTCAGAGACTGATGGTAGAGATGACCTCTGAACTAAGAATTGAACGGAGATGAGGAATGAGGCACTAGAAGAACAGGGAAAAAACTTTAGGTAAGGTCACAGACCTTAAAGCAGAAAATAACTTCATTTGTTTCAGAACTTAAATGCAAGTGCAAAAGTCCTACCCAAAACTCAGTAAATTAAATCCAGCAGGACATTAATGAAACAAAGTCAACTTATGCAAAGCTGTTTCAAGTCAGCACTTCTGCAAAGGTAATTCACTAAGGTAACAAGGAAAACCAGGTGATTATTTATCAGGAAAGCTGGAAAAACATATAATCACATATAAAACCCCATTCATGAGGGCAAGGGGAAAACAGCTCTTAGGAACTAGAAATATAAGGAAAATTCCTTAACTTAAAATTGGATATCTACAGCAGAGATCTTTAGCAAACATCAAACTTAAGGGAGAAATGGTAGAGTCAATTTGTTTAAAACAGCAATGTCAACTTTCATGATATTATTCAACATTGTCTTGATGGCCCTTTACAGCAAAATAAGAACAAAGAAATGAAGTTTAGTTGTTGGAAAAGACAGAATTTGGTAGAGGATATGATTGCCTACCTTGGAAGTCTATGAAAATCAACTTAGGTCCTCTTCCAACTGAAAAAAGCTCATCAAGGAGGCAGAGTCTGTAATCAACATACAAAAGGCAATGGCTTTCTTTTGCATGTGCGGTAAAAGTACCACACATGAGATTTACTCTCAACAGATTTTGAAGGTGAAATGTATTGTTGACTATGAGTTCAATGTTATACAGCAGATCTCAAGAACTCATTCATCTTGCTGACTGAAACTGTCGATCAGTAACCTCCCACTTCCCCATCCCCTATAAACACTGGTCACCTCCCTGCCACTCTTTGTTTCTGTGAGTTTGATGACTTTAGATACATCATGGAATGGAATCATGAAGTACTTGACTTCTTTATTTGACTTAGTATAATGTCTTCAAGATTCATCCATATTGCTGCATATAACAGAATGTCCTTCTTTTTAAAGGCTGAATAGCATTCCACATTTTATTTATCTATTCATCTGTAGATGAACATTGAGATGGCTTCCATATCATGGCTACTGTGGATCGTCCTTCAATGAGCAGAGGAGGGCTGGCTTTTCTAGCACCACCAATTACAGTTAGAAAATGTCATTCTAAAAAAGAATTCTGAATCACAATAGCCATAGCAACCAAAAAGTACTCAAAGATGAACAACATATAGACAAAGAAAACTTTAAAAATATACTGAAAGAAATAAAGGTTTCATGTATTAAAACATGAATGTAAAGACTCAATATTTTAAATATTAAAGTTCTTTCCAAATTTATCTTCAAATACAGTGCATTCTCAATAAAAATCGTCATATTATTTCTCAAAGAAGTATATGTACAAAAATTGCCAAGATGATGTTCAAAATATTATAAAGTAGAATAATAAAAAACAATGTGATTTTGGTATAAAATTATATAAATAGAAGCACATAACAAACTAGGAGGTCCAGTTGGATGCACATATGTATAACACTAGATATATGATTTTAGTATAAGAATCAAAGTTTCAACTCCATGAAGGGATTAACATGGTGTTGAGATAACGGACTATCCATTCTTGATAAATTAAAGAATAAATTCTTGATTAATTAAAGAACCGTGTGTGTATATGAGCATGTGCCTGTCCACATGTGAGCTGTACATATGAGAAGCATTTATACATCTTCAGAGGGAGGAGTCTATAAAGAATTCACTTCAGGATCACTGTAATAACAAAATAACAAAAACCAACGTTCATGATTGCTAGAATTATGAAATAAATTATAGCATGCCCAAATATGGAGTGCCATGCAAAAGGCAAAAAATGAAGTGCATTTGTCATCACATTGAAATCACATTGAAAGATCTCAGAGTCATGTTTTTGAGAGTAACATATGAATTACAGAAAATCATCAGGTTATATCACTTATATAAATCAATTTAGAGAAATAGATCTACACAAAACTTTTAGGTCTACATCTACATATATAATGTATATTTTTAATTATACATGTCCATTTTACATATGTATCCACATGTATACAAATAAATCAAGGGTAAATGTTTTAATAAAAGTTAATATTCATGAGAATCTTTATATAAGAATCTTTATATATATTTTATTGATTTAACATTATATATGCATATGAATATATATATCATTGACTACAATGTTTTCTTTCCTTTTGAATGGACTAATCAGTGGTTTCAAGGTTGCATGCAAAATATTCCTCTGTGTGTCAAATATTACATAAATGTGCCATGTGGTGTGATATTACATTTCCTAGGCAAAGTAATGAGTAAAGTGTAGTGTTATATCTCAGAAGAATCTCTAGGAAAAAGAGATCAAGATACTGAAGGCTAATAAAAAAGAGGAAGAAATGGAGGCTAAAATCCACTGACATTTTCCATTATTTTTTGGTTAAACATTTTGGAAATACAAATGTGAGGAGCAAGAAGAAAATAGGAAAGCAAATTATTTAATTATCTTCCTGTGAGAACCATAGATTGGCATAATTGTTCACATTTGTTCCTATTGTATTAGAAGATATATTATTCCAATGTTTAATGTTTAGGACTATCAGGTTCCATCTAAGCATAAAATCACAGCAGTGCATGGAGGTAGACTGTTTAGACGGGTCACTTAAGTTGTCATGCAAATTCTCTGTTGTTCTCAGAACAAGTGTCAACTAATGCTTCATCCAATGCATGAGGTCAGAACAAATTTGGTGATTGATTAGGACAAGTCTAGGTAAATTTGCAGAGTCAAGATTCAAGGATTATTTTCCCAGCTATAGGATTAGGAAAGGGAAGAGCTGAAACCCACCTACTTCTAGGACATGCATGAAAGAAATTCTCATCTTCTAGAGTCCCCTTACTTGGATAAGGTAGACTGCTTTGTGCGGGGATATATGTAGTTAAGAACTTCTGATGTCCTACTTTTATTTATATGCTGTATAGATCTCACCATTAAATACACACACTCATTGAAGGTATTTGTCAGACCTCATGGTTAAGGTTCACAGGAGCTGATCTCTGGCAGGATAAAAAGTTAGAAAGATTGTAGCTCTGACAGTCTGGATAAATAAACTCCTGGTAGTTGAAAACAACTAAAGTTATACTTCAGAGCTAAAGAAATACAGCTCTTTCTTAAAAGACTTAACTGCTGAATTGAGAAATGTACAAATACTGAAATACACTTAATCCTTCTCGCAAGATACTCAGTTTTAGCAACCATTTTAGGATCTTTGTAGCAAGATGGCTTTTTAAAAATTCAAGAACTGCTCCTCAGTGTTAAATGAATAACAATCCTGGAGCTTGTGTGCTGTGAATTGTCTATCTTGGTTTCTTGCAATAATAAGGAGGCATTTGTTTTCAAGCAGATCTTTCTTCGTTCTTATACCTTCATGATATCTGGTGCTCAGTTTAATTCCTCAGCAGTTTCTCAGATCATCAGAACTCTTCCTAACACATTCCTCAATTTTCAACTGAAAGAGGTGGGACAAACTAATTTTACCACATCTATTTTCTGGAGTACTTATGTCTTGTTGTTTTCAGCAAGAAGATTTTGAGGCTCTTTTGTTATACAGAACCCTGAAAGGCACACCCTAGCTTTTAAGGCTGTTGAGTCCTTCACCACCTCTTGAATTTTCAACATAGTGCATACAATGGATTACTCCGGTAATTTCCACTTGAATCTCTAAGAAGCATCTAAAATTTAAATATCAAAACAGTTCTCACTTCATGGCCCTAACCCCACTAAACCTGCTCCTCCAGCATCTTCAATCTTTGCAAAGAGCACCACCAGGCAGAGGTCACTCAGACCCATATCCTTGGAATCATACTTGAGTCTTCTTTTCCTTCAAAGCCCCATATCCAGTTGTCAGGAAATCTCATCACCAAAATATGATCTCACTGTAAGTGGCCTGAGTCAAAGTCCCGTGAACTGGCGCCCCCTACAGGGGTTTACTGTTAAAGGTGAATTGCAGCCAGGTGATCTGAAGCCCTGCCAAGTGGGCTTCCCGAAAATTCTGTGGTTGCGGGATTTTGCTTACCTGGGCCAGGAAGGCGGGGCCTATTAGATTTAAAAAAGGGAACGCCAAAGGAAGAGACACAGACGCCATTATGTGAAATTAAAAGGAACCGTCGTTATGAGGAGAGTCGGTAGCCGGCCACGATGTGGGAATGAAGATTTAGGGCCAGAGACTTTGGAGGCTTTGTAAGTAGCCGAAGAGAGAAGGCAGATGCGCAAGCGGGTGCCTTCTAAAATGTGTGAGTGCAGTCTGATGGGCCGTCTGGCCACTGTAGCTGCTGTGAGCATAAGGTGGTTTTAAAAGCATTTTTGCTTGCGCCCTGTGTCGTCCTCGTAAGCTGGAACCTGGCCTGCAGTCTGATCAGTGCACGACGGAAAGAAAACACCATTATGGAATTATGGCCCACATCAGCAGTGATGGGAAAACTCCATCAACGCAAGAAAGAAGATGCTGAATTAAAATCGTGGTCTATTGTCTGGAAGACAAGTTCTATTTCAGCAGTGGTGGGAACACGCCATCTTTATTACCTTTTTGAAACTTAAGGAACTGGACTTTGTTTTAAGTAAGGTAAATGGCCATGTGTTAACTTTAGTAACTTTTGTTTTACTCATGTTAATTTTAGTAATGTTTTGCCTTTCTCTGTTTGTTAAATAAATCCTAATGTTGTTTTTCCCTAAACCTAAGTAGTTTTATAAATGTACACGCGAGTGCGGAACCAAGATAGTAACCGGTAGCAACTGAGGCACTGCCTTTGTTTAAGTTTAAAAAGGTCTCTTTTTCCCGGTATCATCACCACCAATTGGTGGTGGGAATATTATGGGGAATACACAATGATGTAGACAATATAAATTTAAAGAATATTAAAAAAAAAAAAAAAACCAAAGCCAAAATTTGATCTCCTTTCCAGTGAAGAGCTGAGCCGCCTCAATCTGTCTCTGGCCTGGGCCACTGCCCTGATTGTCCTCACATATCCTTCAAATAACTGACTGAGATCCCTTGTTAAATGTAAAGCTGATGGTTTCCTTTTCCTGTTAAGTGCCCTGGTCCCTGCTCTTCCCCCCACGCCCCTGCCCCTGCCCATGGCTTCTCATGGCATCTAAAGCAAAATTCATAGACCTCTGGAAACCAAGTCTTTGTGTGACCTGCCCCGACTTCTCTTCATTTTTTATTCCTTCCTCTCTTGTTTCCTTTGCTCACACACTTTATTTCACACATGACACAAGGGAGCACAAGGGCTTCTGCTCAGAACCTTTGCACTAGCCTGTCCCAGCCTGGAATACTCCTTCCTCAGATGGTCATGTGGCTCGCCTCCTCATTTCACTGGAATATTGCCTCCTCACGGAGAATGTTCCTGAACACTCCCATCTAAAATGGGAGTCTGTAGCTATTGTCTATTATCTTTCTTAGCCTTTGTTTATTCTCTCTCTTCCTTTCCAGACTGGAAGTTCTTTAAAAACAAGGGAACTCAGGGACTCCCTGGTGGCACACAGGGTTAAGTCTCAGCACTATGAAGCTATCACCAGCCACTGCAGCATGAGTTCTATCCCTGGCCAGGGAGCTTCCCACATGGCCCAGCAGAACTCTCCTGCCTCACCCTCTGCTCCCCTCAGCAGTGTATTTAAGTCAATCCACCTGTTCTGCTCCCCACTCTCTCTCTGGTGAATCCTCTCCCACCCCACCCCATAACTCTGACCTACACCCTAGCTCTTGTATGCATAAATAAATAAATCTTTTTTTTAAATCTTTTAAAAAAGATTTATTTATTTATATATACTAGCTGGGGTGCAGGCCAGAGGCATGGGGCGGTGAGATGGTTCAGCAGAGACAGAGTGGGGAGGAGAACAGGCAGATCCATGGAAATACACTGCTGAGGGGAGCAGTGGGAGAGGCAGGAGAGGTCTGCCGCGCCATGTAGGAATCTCCCGACCAGGTGTTGAACTCGTTTCGCCACTGTTGACAGCTCCACAGCACAGCACCTAACCACTGCACCACAAAGGAGGCCTCATAAATAAATAAATCTTAAAAAAAAAAGAGATCTCATCTAACTTATTCACCCTACTACCTAAGACAGGGCTTGGCAATACACAGTAATATTAGTTATAATGAATGAATCATATATTTAAAATGGGTAAATGTTATGATGTGAAAATTATACCTCAATAAAGCTGTTATAAAACCAGGCCCTTGATTTAAAAACTGAGTGAAAAAAGGAACTGATTGAATGAATTAAAGCCGTATCTAATTTGAATTGGCTATTCTATTCTTGCCAAAATAAAATAAAAAGCATTGCTCTATGTAAAATTATGTTTCACTTATCACCAGTTACAATGTCTGATTTTTCCCAATGAAAGGCTATTTCTTTTTAACAATGCATTTTGAAGTTTGAGATATAATATTTTAATAAAAATTACTCACTTGAGTGCTAGAGCCTATGCTGGCTTGTGGGTAAGTTATCTCATGCAGTCCTGCCGGCAGGAAATATGACAGTTTCATAATGAGTGGCTCGGAGAGTCTGGGTGTAGCCTCAAGTCACAGCTTTTAAATGATCATGTTTAAATTTGAACCCAAGTTAGTTCTAGCATTCTCTAGAGCTAATCCTTATTAGGGGCCCAGATAAGAGGACAGGGAAAAAAAGTCAATGAGAATGATGCCAAAGTGCCATTATTGGTAAGTGCTAGGGGGCCCCAGGGTGTTTTCTAAGCATATTGTCTTCCTGGCAACCTGCTTCATTTCTTCTACCTGAGAAGGTGGGCCATTAGTCACACCGGCCGGGGCCACCCTTTTTCTACCTAGATGCCTTCACAGTGCTGCACTGGATTTGATGCTTCAGACAGGAGTACAGCAACTCTTTATCAAATAGTTCCTTCTGGGGCTCTGCTGAAGGGTAAGCTTTCTTGTTAGTTTCACTATAAATATACAGATGTTTATGGGCTCACCCCAATAATCCAGCTTTGTCAACTCTGTTGTCAAATACTCTGAAGATACTCTGTGGCATAAGGTCTCTTAGCTCATCGGGTTGCTGCTGAAATCTCTCCAGGTCCCTTTCTCTGAGGCGGCCATCTAAGTGGGGGGAAAAAATGTGTCCTATTTCAATGTAATGATTTTCCCATTTCATACCACTCAGAATTGACACGGGGCTGGGCTCTCGTCATCAGGAGTCATTTTCAACCCTGAAATGTCTTCTCCAAAGACAGGCCCAACAACCCTCTGCCCTTATACCATGTTTGTCTCTCCCATTGCTCTCCTCTCCTTTCGACTCCACCTTTACTTTTTGGTTTCTCCTCCTTATTTAAACCTCTCAGGTAGAGTTTTTCCAACCTTCCCTCACATTTAATTCCATGTTATCAGATGTTATTGTGATTTTTACTGCCACAAGATCATCTTTCTTTTCCTTGCTTTATCTTTTGTTCAAGAAAAATCATCCCTGTTCTTTTCTTTTCTTGCAATAACGCTGGTTTACAACACTGCATATGATTGGGAGGAGTGTGTCTCCATGCCGCAGGCAGGTCACCTTTCAGCAATGAACTGCTCCTGCTGTTTGCACAGTATTTTATAGATCTTAAATGTGCTTCACATATCTCACTTAACTAAATCTTCTGAACAATACCGCAAGGTAGATATTACCATTTCAATTTGAGAGTAAAGGAAACTGAGTCATAGAGCCTTGTCCGTTGTCTGACACGATCCAAAAATGTAGAAATTGGAGTCAAGGCCTGCCTTTCATTTCACTTGCAGTATCCCACTTGTTAGCTTATTGTACTGAAATGTAATAGGATTTGTGCTGGTCATTATGGAAGCTGCTAGCCACATATGGCTATTTAAATTCTAATTAATTAAAATGAAACAAAATAAAAAATTCAGTTCCTTAGTCACATTAGATGCAACTTAAGCAATCGGTTTGGAACGTGGCTGCTGAATTAGACAGTGCAGCTATCGAACATTTCCATCATTGCAGAATGTTCTATCAGAGAGTGCTGGCAGGGTTCCTGTTATGCTATTGAGGCTGAGCAAGAAAAAGGATTGCCACTAAACTGTCTTTCTGTCTGCAGTCGCGTTGGGGAAGGATGCATAACACATTCCACGGGGATGGAACAATCTTATCTTAGTAGAACTCTAGTTCATTGTTCCCCAATCTGAGCAGATCCTCAAAGTTATAGATTCTTGACCCATTCTTGAATAAATCCAAAGTGCTGGAAGATGGTTTATTACGATAACCTAATATGCTAGTTGGGGATCCCTTTTATTGACAAGTTGAAGAATCAGATAAGGTGAATGGACTCTAGGGCATAGTAGACAGTATCTGTTGCAGTTTTCTTATTTAATCACCTTATAAATTGAAGTTCAAAGAGATAAAGTAACTTCCAAAGTCACCCAGTTAGTGGCAGAATCAAGAAAAAAAATAGGAATTTCCAGATTCCTAACTTGTGCTCTCTTCTTTAAGTCAATCTATTTCATTGAGCATTTAAATTTCCCCCAAACCTATCCTAGATAACAGTTAGAAAATGAAGCTGAAGAGAACCTTCTTCCTTCCTCTATTCATGCCTTTTCTTCTGCAATCCTTAAAAATGGAGGGACTGTTTTCTAAGCCTGTGCCAAAAAGAAGCAGACAAATGAGGCTCCCAGGACAGCTGGTCAACAGAATTACAGAGCCTCGCCTTCGATAATGAGACTGTGCCTCATACCATACCTCATACAACTTGTTCCAGAATGTGTCTGCTCAGAACACCTGCCACAAGGCCCCTCCTCTAGCAGCCGCTGCACGTAGCTCTGATCTCCTTTCCAGGGGTGTTCTAAAATAAGTCCGTGTTGGGTAGCTGGGGAAACTTTCACAACGTCTTGCCTGCTCAGTCATAAAGCAACAGCTGGGTGTAAAAATATAACCCCCGTCACTTTTCCAAGTAGCATGAGACCTGGCCTGAGGGGCCTGAGGAAGTTCTTGGGCTTGTTGTAATTCACAGCTGCCGCCCTGAATAACACTTTTCTTCCCTGAGGTTGCGGGTGGTAGAGGGCTGTGATCTTTTGCAAGTGCTGCTTTTCTTTCCTAGGACCCTCTGTCCACGCACTACTGAGCATTTGCTCCCACTAGGCTCAAATGTTTACATGTGGCTGAGTGTGTGAAGTTCAGTGGCTTTGGGGGCATAACATCCTGAAACTACTTTTCCATCCCTCCTAGAAGGAAAGCTGAGATTTCTCAAGCAGAAGGCAAATCAGGAACTGAGCTCCTGGGTTGACATTCTTGCGTGCTTGGAAACACCAGCTTGCTAAATTTGATTGCTGTTTCTTTTTTTAGTGGGATAATACGAAAGTCTGAATTTCCCATGCAGAGAAATAGCATTAACCTAAAGCAATGTCTATTTGAATTTTTTCCCCTAGTGTCCATTCTCTTCTCACTTCTGACTTGATTCCTCACTCATAAAGAAGAATCAGGGGGTAAAATGGATTATGAGCTTCCTTAACCCAAAGCAGAAAAGAAGAGTTAGTTGCACAAGTCCAACAGCTGCCAGTGTTCATTTTTATCCTAAGAATCTGATGAACAGAAACAGGAATGAATGTTTTAAGTAAACAGCCCACTTCCAGAAGGGACCTTGGTGCAGGGAATGAAATAGCGCCTTGGTCCAACTGAGCTCTCTAATCAGCAGAGCCGCTGCCATCTGTCAAGGCTGGTCTCTGCTCCCTCGGGCTCTGGCTCCCGGGGAACAGCTGACAGACGGGCATCATTAGCTGGCTCGTGCACAAGGTCACCCCATTGAGAGAGGTCACCTTGTGTCTTTGGGGTGTTTTATTCCCCCCGTTCCAAATTCTGATCGTGAGAAAGGAAAATTGAATTTCAGTTTTAAGATTAAATGATGACAGTATGCAATCTGTCAGCTACTTGCTGGTAGCCAAGCAGGTTTGCTAAATTAAAAAAAAGAAGGGAAAAATAGAATCCAGCCTCCTCTTCCTTCAGTCCTCAGGGATCAGAAGCAGGGGAACCCTGCCTGCATACAGCCCATTTGAGTGCAAACACCTCAAAGATGCTTCCTGCTATACAGTGCTGTGCGGATCCATGAGTAGGCATGGTGATTTCCTATATTTGGGCTAACGTGTAGTGGAAATGAGAGAAACTGGCACAAATGGAGAATCAAAGAAAGAAACTGAACATGCTGGTGAATTGTGGCGGGGTTCATGCAGGAAGCCACTTAGCGATACAGAGAGCAAATGGAAACTACCAGCACACACTCTGCTCCCCTGCCCTTTATTTAAAAAAAAAAATATCAGTCATCTGTTTTAACACCTCATTCAGTTGCATAGACTTCCTTTCACAGTTTTTTCACAGACTGTTTCCCCCTTAACCTTGCACATTTTCCAGTTTCTCCAGAGGCAGTCCTCAAGCGCTAATCTCCACTGAGAGAGTCTTCTTGACCCTCGTGCTGAACTCACTTTTTTCCTCATCTTGGTTTTTGAGGGCTTTCTCGTGAGTGACAGTGACCTAGTTCTGGTCTTTACTCTAGGTAACTTCTGGCAAGAATTTTTTATTAGTCAAAGCTCTGTGGTTTCAATATACTGTGAAATAACTCAACTAATTCTCTTGACAAAGGAATACACATTTCAGACAGGGATGTAATTATGAATTCAGCAGCATTTTATTATGAAAGAAGAAACATGGTTATTAAAGACAAAACAAACATGATGGAGAATCTTCTGGATTTTACCCACTAAAGAATAGGTGCAGTTGTTGTCCTTTCTATGAAGAACTGCCCCAAACTGTCCACATATTAAATTATTCTGCAGAATGGGTGGATTTTAGTGCAAGGATCTCAAAGCTCTTGAAACTGTGGATATATTTTAGAAATACCACAAAATACAGTGGAATACTATTCGGCAATCAAAAAGATAAACTCCTGCCACTCACAGCAATATGGATGGAGCTGGAAGGGATTATGCTCAGTGAAATAAGCCAGAAGGAAAAAGAAAACTATTGGATGGTTTCACTTACAGGAGAAATATGGGAAAACCAAACAAGGGGTCAGTAAAAAAATAATAAATAAATAAAAAGACAAAACTAGCAGACATTTATAAATCAGATATTCTGCAGGGATGGGTGAAGGAGAGAGATTAAAACAGGGGGCAGGAGGAGCACAAGGGAATATGGCAATGTTCATGGGTGACTTGGTGGTGGAAATTTTATGGGGACTACACCTGAGACGAGAAATTAAACATTGTACAAAAATGAACAATGATGTACTATATATATATATATATGTATGTATATGTACATGTATAGGTGTGTGCATGTATGTATGTATGTATAAAAATAAATATTAAAACTTAAAAAAAATACAATCAGAACTTGGCCTTTAGCAACACTGAAGGGTATCCCCATGTAATAATGCAGACTGAGACCTCGATGAACTTGGCCTTTGATTCTCAGTTTTTACTTCTTGTACAAGCTCCAGTTCAATTTCCAACTTTTTCAACACTGTTTTCACCTTGCAAATAGTAGTAAAGCCTATTCTCAGATAAATATATACCTATTCACATATTCCCAGATAATTGGACCATTGCGCGCTAAAAGAGCAAAAGAGTGGAAATCATCATAGGAAATATGATGAATATACATGCAAAATCAAGATTATTTTATAGAAATATATATGAATAGCTAAATTAAATGGATGCCAAATTTTAAGAAAAAAAATACATTAGTTCAAAATAAAGCAGTTTAAATAACCTTAACTATAATGAATCACACTAATTTGCCCTAGAGTTGAGGTTAGCGTGGGAGGGGAAAGGTAGGGAGCAGATGGGGAACCAGCACAATGGATTACAGTGGGGGACAACGGCTATCTTGCTAGTGGGCATGGTGTGGTCACATACCTCTGAAGAGTATGAAACAATACTTCTAAATTAAATACAGTATTGTAAACTAATGCTACTTCAATAAAAATAAATCAAAATAAATGAAGTATTGACTCTGAAAAAAAATCCAATCCTTGTTCAATGTACCTGTGTTTGATCCAACGACCTTCCCTATCTCAGGATTCAATCCAGGACACTATATTACATTCAGTCACTATGACTTCTTCATCTCCTCAGGTATGTGCCACTTTCAGTCTCTCCTTGGTTTTCACTATCCTCCTAGTTTTAAAGAGTACTGCTTAGGCATTTTATAAATATTATAAAAAAATTTTATTCTCAAAAATGTCACTTTTTTGTTTACAGGAACTTATTCTATACCTATTTGATTTTTGTAAACCTATTTCAAAAGGCAAATTTCCTATGCCTTTGCGTAGAAATGATTGCACATTTCCTCTTGACCCTATTAGGGACTTAGAACTTTTTCAACTCTGTTTTCACCTTGCAAATAGTAGTAAAGCCTATTCTCAGATAAAATATACCTATTCACATATTCCCAGAGAACTGGACCATTGAGCGCTAAAAGAGCAAAAGAGTGGAAATCACCATAGGAAATACGATGACTGTACATGCAAAATCAAGATTATTTTATAGAAATATATATGAATAGCTAAATTAAATGGATGTCAAATTTTAAGAAAAAAATACATTAGTTCAGAATAAATCAGTTTACATAACCTTAGCTATAATGAATCACACTAATTTGCCCCAGAGTTGATAACATTTTATTGCCAATTACTTTTGAGCTAAGGAATATTTAAGGCTAAATTCTGGCATTTTATTTCATATTGGTACAGTTTATAAAATAAAATGGTAAAAATGACAGCCCCTCACCCAAAATATAGCATATAGCATATAGTAGATGCTTAGTAAATGTGAATTTCTTTCCAGAAAGTGCTTACCTGGTAACTATGTACCAGTTTTCTGATGTTTGACACATTAACTCATTAAACCTTACCACCACCCCATTTTACAGCTTAGATACTGAGGTTCAGAGAGGTTAAATTAGTTACCCAAGATTACACAGACAGTGGGTGGTATAACTAGGATTTGAACCCAGGCATTCTTTCAATTATAATATTTATTCTTTTTTTTTCTTGTTTGCATTTGAAAAGGCGCAGGTATACCATGAAAAAGAGAAATCCAGCATAGACACAGGCAGGCAGGCAGTGCAAGATCTGACTATATGTACTCTTTTAACTATGACATTCCACTGCTCCTTTGTTACTTATGAGACCAACTTGAGAATTTAGCATTGCACGTAATTTGAATTTTCAAGATGACTGAATTTTAAATAACTTACCTTTTCATTGGAATCCTTTTTAAAGTATAGCACTTATCTTCCTCGCAGAGCTAATACTTCCTGCTGTCAGGAGGTTACTAATATGAACACCAAATTTTATGCTTTGCTTAACTATTTTTATTTTGCTCTGCACAAGATGATCCTATACTGATAAAATAGACAAGTTGTTTGCCTGCCATTTTGATTTATCAGTTTCCTTTATCATTGTCAACTCTCTGTCACTTCCTGCTGCTTTCAGTTGCATGCCTTCAACAACATCTTTTTTCTCTTTGCAATCACCTCTTTCCAGTTTGATATTAGACTTACATCTAAAATAAAATTAATCAATATTGAGGATTTTCATGGGTTCAGAGCATAGGAGATTATGTATTTGTGACATGTATCTCAATTGCTCACACATCACTCAGACAACTTCCTGCTTATTTCCTTGGTTCTGCTCCGCATCACTGAGACCCCTCTAGATAAGTAAACTAGTGTATCTACCATCTTGAACGTTGTGCCTTAATAAAATAGATAATAAATTGCCACTGGTTGCTTTATATCATCAACAAAATGATTAAATAGCATGCCATTTGTGGCAAAAATATTTCAGTGGTTCAGAGTCTAAGTAATAATGCAAATATGATCAATTATATCATTTGAGGTCCAGTTGCTATCATCTGAGAACTGGGGCACAATGGTGTTTCTCTAGCTCAGCTGAGAAATTCTCCTCTAGGGCAAATGTTCTAACCAAGTGCTGCATTTGAGGGATCTGGGTGAGACATGGATTGTTACTTAGCAAGTGTTTGGTGTCCTTGGTATACGGCATGACCATAGAGGCAGTGATCTCTGATGGACACTATTTCCCATCCTCACAGCTCAATCCTTATCAGTGAGTCCACAAAGTATTTTTCTTCTAGTCTTACCCAACATTGTAATGGATCCAAGCATTTTCCGAAGTTTTTGTTCCTGGCTCATTCTAGTGGAAACAGGATTCCTCTCTGTCTGGGCAGGGCTGGGACCAAGAGAGGAAGCTCTTTCAGCCACTCTTTTATACCCATTTGTATCTGGGAGAAGGTGTTTGGATTTGAACCAAGAGAGTTGTTTTTAACTCTCAATGCTTCCAAGTCTTTGGTACCAGTTCCCTCTGGGACATCCCAAAGCATACACTTTGGGGAGGAAACCCAACCAGGCACCACTAGGGAAATTCCACAGGGACAAATTGTTTCCATTGCTTAGAATTTTTTCCACATAAGCATGCAACAAACCTCAAACTGTGCTCCTGGTTCAGAGTGGAGACTTCAGTGATGGAGCAGTCTCTGCTTCACAGGTTGTAAGTATAACACTCATAACTTGCCACTTATTGATCTCAGGACTGGTGACTATTTCATTTTTCTATAAATGGTATACTGAACAGCTCCCAGGTATATAATTCATCAGTGATCAATACTCCTATTAATTATGTGGCTAGTGAAATTAGAGTCTATTTCATCGGTTTATCAAGTAACAAATATTAGACAGAATCAAGAAAAAACTTCCCATTTCAGTTCTTTAAAACAATACCTCTTCTATTAACAATAACTAAGGCTCTCCCAAACGTGATAAACATATTATCAGGTTCAGTATCTAACTAAATTTAACAAATTTATCTCCTACTCCACCACTATAATATCTTGAAGACCACATGATCGAAGAGGTGTTCAATTTTAACACTAAGTTCCTATCAAGGCAGTTTCCTGATGGATGAATTATTAATATTCAAGATAAATCAGGTTACCAGGCAACTTTCCAGCATGACTTTTAAAGCAATAACAGATGTAACCAGGGATTTCCAGAAATGGTGTCATGGCCCAACTTACTACCCATCAACTGTCCCTGGTTTTATGTGTGATAGAACACAGTCATGAAATTCAAACTCTATTTTTGAGGTAGTTATCCAAACACCAGTACTTGCTAAAAATAGCAGAGACCCTATATTAATACCCAATTAAGGCACTGTTTTGTTCTCACTGCCTGCTTATCACTTATTCCTCAGTCAGTCCAGACCACGGGTTGCATTTGAATCAGAAGAGGAGGGAAAGGTCCTGCTGTTATTTATTTTTCCAGCAGCTCACAATATTCCCTTTCATGGTGATATCTAAATAAAGCATATGGCTGGTCTATTACTTGTAATATGATGACTTTTAGAAGCAATTGACTTAAGAAGGAAAATCCCATTCTCTAGTTAATATATGCTTGCTTAAAACATTGCCCTACATATTTTCCTTGTTTACTTTTTTCTCCCAATTTTGAGGTTTTCTTCTCTTACTCTTTCACTAACACGTACTCTTTATCTTTCTTTAAGTTCCAATAGACTTAACTTACCACACTTGTCAAATATTTTACTTTGCTTGGCCCTCTATCAATTGGGTTCTCACCAAAGATTTTTATCCAGGATGACCAGCACAGCATCTGTTTTGACTATCTATCCCCTTTTGATAGAAGGGGAGAAACTATCTTACTCAGAGATTATTGATTGAGAACTGAGATTTCATAGGGAGTAAGACGAGAACATGAATTTGTGCTTTTATTTCCAGTTCTCATGTTAGTGAAGGAAGGAAGAAGAGAAAGAAGAGATTGATCACTATTATGTGTTGAAGATGTACTTGAAATCAGTATCTTCATATACATTAGCACATTTAATTCCACCAAAATCCCTGCAAAAGATGATCAACCTTATTTTAAAGATGAAACTTGCGAGGCTCAGAGCCTCTCAGCAAGCTTTAAGTTGTATTGGGAGGGACACCAGATTGTAAATTGCAGAGCCAGAATTTGAAACCAGTTCTGTGGAATCTGACATGCAGCTGTTCTCCACCCTTCCATGCTACCTCCAGAGAAGGGAGGGTGAAGGCAAATTAGGTTCCTGAAGTGCCCTTACCCTCTGCTTTTCTCCCCATGGAGCCTCAGTAATTGAGGTGAAATCAACAGCTCTCTGGTGTCCCCAGGCAGGAAAGTAGGAGGCAGGATATCAGTGAAAACATTGGGCTTCTAACTCTACTTTCCTCTGGGAAGGCAAAACACTTCCAAACAGGACACATCCCTCTACCTAGAAGGTGTTGACACTCAAATAAAAAGATGGCTTTGCTATTCACTGCCAATCACATTTTTAATAAGCATTTTTGGGCAATATTGCATGGTTGATTAATTAGAGTTGATCCTGCCGCAATTTTTAAGTTTGTGCATAAAATGACTAATGGTAACAATTACAATAAAAATAAAGACAGCTACCATTCATGGCGTGCAAGCTAGGATCCAAGAACTCACAGATCATTTCTGATTACTGCTAACAAGATCATAAGGAAGATTTTGTATCTCCATTTCACAGAAGAGAAAACTGAGACTCAGGGCAATTAAGGAACTGTCCAAAGTCAAGCAGTAAGAAAGCAAGTGAGAAATAACTAGAAGCCAGATCTGTACACACCCAAACCACAGAATTCCCACTTTCACAGCTGCTCTTTCCCTGTGCCCGCCAGGCTGGAAGGGAGCCTGGCAAATTTGCTTTGAGCATCCTGCCTGGAAGCAATCAGATTCCCATCCGTGATTAACGGAATAATTGGAAATCCTCTGCTTCATTCTTATACTAGTTTTGATTGCAAACTATCGTGCCCTCATTATTTATTATCAATCTGCTTTCAATGCTCCCCATTACCCAAAAATTAGACATCCAAATGCTTTTGTTGGAAATGCAAAGTCCTCCACAATCTGACCTCAGTAAACCTGCTGTCATATCCCTGACCACCTTTTCACTAAGCCTCTGCTCCACTGGGACAATTTCACTTTACAAAACACCAAGTGTTAGCCAACTGCCTGTTTGCCCAGTTCTACCTAATAGTTGCTTACTTTCCTACTCAACTTTTACCTCCTAAATTATCTAGAAAATGCAGATGGAACTACCTTCTTTCCCCTCCTACTTTAATTATTGTCAGATTTCATTTGCCAACTAATGTGTTTGACTTAGAGACATGTCTACTTTAGGACTTTGTTGGCACATGATTTGAAATTTAAAATGTTACCTCACTTTTTTATTTGATCCCAGCTATAGAGAGATCTCTTTTATAGCCTCCAAATCACCTGTGCAGCAAAAATAGATTGCCCGACAGGCTGGCACTGAAGATCTTGAATACATTTTCTCTAACCACACTGCATCATACCACAAGCCACTAAGGTATGTTTCTGTGATATAGTCATGCATTAGGAGAGATAACCCCTTGCTAATCCTTTAACCTGGATGAAAGTCAGAGTTATTTCATTGATTTGGCGCTGACTTCATTTAACCTGAAAGTGTGAGAATGGAAACAAAGAAGAAAAGAGACAAGATATAACCCTGAAGATTGGAAGTGAAATTTGACTTGGACATGAGTCATCTTTTTGAGGGATTCTTTTATTTACATCCCACCACTTTCACTTCAGCCCCTATGTCTTTGCAACTAAAATAATCGGGAGAAAATCAAACCTTGGACTTGACAGCTATTTTGAACTAGTCATTCTGATGAACTACCTTCCTGGACAAACATCTTACCTCCAGGAGAAGACAGGAGCCACAGGACACCGCAGCGACACTGTAACTATAAACAAACTGTGGGTGCTTCCCTTAGTGTTTGTCTGTTCACCTGCCAGTGACTCAGCAGTGGAAAGAGGCTCCCATGTTGGAGGGTGGTCACCTTACTTGCCTGGGATTCTGACGCCAGAGTTCCTTTCATCTTGGATAAAAAATTGAGATAAGAAGGAAAGTGAACCTAAACTCCAAACAGGGCAAAAAAATATGTCTTTCCCAAAGACTATTTGTACATATCACATTCCTTTACGTCTCTTCCTCTAGAAAATGAAAGCCTTTTTGGATGAGAAAGCTAATTATCATCATTACCTAAAGTAACACATATTTCATGACAAGGGCCAGAGCTGTCAGATATTAAGACTAAAGCTCTATGTTTCATTTTAGTACAAATTACCTTCCTGTTCCCTTTGACAAATGCCTCAATTTTCATCTCAAAGTTGCTTCTAGAATGAGCATGTAATTATCTAGTCTTGTTTACAGCAACAAAGGTCAGGTTCTTTAGCAGATATTAATAACTACTGTGCTAAAAGCATTCTCGCAGCTCACCCCACATGCTGAGCTTTGCCCTGATTTCAACCTTGTGAAATTTTCATGGTGCCCAATCTGTGCACGCCCAACTTTCCATGCCCACATATCCATGGTGATGACCACTCTCAGCTAAATTTCCTCTTACTAAACCTAATCATTATGCATTAAAAAGACATCACCTTTTTCTACTAGGGTTAACAGAGGCTGTCAGAGTAATATAGAAAACTTCATCGGAATTTTTCAACCTTCCATGGCTTGAGAGCCTGAACGAGCATGACAGACTTTACAGTGATTCGCAGGAAATATCGTACATAGTGGTAGTGTCATTTCTGGGGACAGTTTTAAATCAAAACTTGGAAACCTGACAATATTCGATAAAGAAAGCACAGTAGAGCACCAAAAAATTTTGCCTCAACTATTTGACTACTATTTTAGATCTAAAGTGGGGGTCAGATAGTCATTTTAAATCTAGCTTTATATTTATAAACCTGTAATTAATAGCTAATCCAATGTCATATTCTTGATACTGTTCAAAGTACCAACCATTCAATATTCATAACAACCATAGGATGGCTGCTCCTATTGTCTCCGTTCTATAGATGGGGAAATTGGGGCACAGAGAGCTAAGTCATTGCCAGGCCATGCAGCTAATAACAATTAGGTAGTAATTTCATCTCCATGCTTAGTGACTTATAACAACCATCATTTCACTAAACTTCATGATCTGTGTGAGTCAGTAATTGAGGAGGGCTTGGTAAACTGCCCTGGCTTAGGGTTTAGCATGAAACTGCAGTCAGATGGTGGCTGCAGCTGAGACAGTGGGCTGGGCCTGGAGCAGCTGAGGGCTGGTGCTGCAGCAATCAAACTTCATGTTAGTCTGGGGTTTCACCTGAATTTCTCCACACAGACACCATTGAGCTTCCTCCCATCATGGCAGCCTCAGGGTACTAAAACAGCTCTCACTAGCAGCTGGAAGTTTGAGGAGAGATAATTCCAGTGAGCTAGGTGGCAGCCATAAGTTCATTTCCTCTTCCTTAACTGAGATTTTCCCTGAGATGCTCCAAGACTCCTCCCAATTCAGAAAAACTTGTTTTGAGTAGAGGAGTTTCATCTATTTGATGACATCTCTTTGAGTTTGATTGTGGCTCTTCCACAATTCTCTGTTGGTCATATGGTCACAAAAGCCTTCCGTATTTAACAAGTGGCAATGTAAGCCACACCTATTCATGCTCCTGTGAGTCAATCCTATGAAATTTAATCTTGTGAGTTAATGTTGTGGTTGACTTGGAAAACACAGTCTCTCATACCATCAGAATTTTTGACATGATGATCTAGAAAAGGCACCATGCACTGAAAATTGTGTCAAGTTAATGCAATAAAAGCAATCTGCTTAAAAATGTGTTTTATGTGAATGACCAACCCAACAAATTTAGTTTAAACTCTACTACATACACTTTACACTATATGAAATAGGTACTCATGCAATTTCAAAAGCATTAAGAGAAAGATATCACTAACTTTAATCTGTCCTGCTAACAACTGTCTCTGTAGGCTAACTATGGATAGTGTCATTTGCATTATTTGCAAAGAAGTTATGTGCCCTTTTTTGCTTGATCCATTTGTAGTGCATGTAGTGAATAGTCACCATTCTTCAGCCTGTCCCACGTCCCCAAACATTTTCCAAAGTCTTTTAGACTGTGCTTAGAGAGCTCACATGTGTCAATTGTAGCTTTCAACAGCTCCAGAAATAAGAGTCAAATATTTCTGTAGAGATGGAGAGGTGGCTTATTGCTCTAGTGCTTTCCCATTTTGGGATAGGGATAGACAACAGTGGTGTTTGCCCAACTAATTGGAAGATAGCACCCAAAGAGATGTCATCAAATAGATGAAACTCCTCTACTCAAAACAGAATTTTTCTGAAGTAAAGTCTTGGAAATTCTCAGTGAACAATCTCAGAAGAGGAAACGAAGTTACAGGATCTGACAAAATTTGCATAGCAGGTTAGTGTTGTTCTAATGTTGTCTACAAGTTTGCCTAATGGTAAGCAAAGTAACTTAAACATGAAAAAAAATTAAAAATTAAGAAAGAACACTTGAATTGTGAAAACTATGGTATTCTAGATTCCAATGATTTTCCAAGCCAGTATTTTAATAACGGTCTATGGAAGTAAGCATTATACAAGAAAAGGGCCCTATGAGTTATGATGAGCAAAATGTGTGTGTGTGTGTGTGTGTGTGTGTGTGTGTGTGTGTGTGTGTTAATAGGTATTTTAACTATGAGACTTCTCAGTGCCTTTAGTAAACTAGCATTACTATGAATATTTAAAGAAGTATAAAGAAGGAATTTTTCAACTGCATTCATTCTAAAATATTTCTCAGGTCTGGTATGTTGCAGAAAAACTTTAAGAAACACTTAAATCTCTTTTCCAGAAGGCTATCACACCAAGACTATAGTTTCCAGAGGTGTTACAACAAAATACAGGATGAGAATGTGTAAGGGACTCCCAGCACTCAACAGGATGCTCTAGTAGCCCTTGGTTGACATCTGATTCAAGTGATATCTTACCACTTTTTTCTCATAAATATAAGGAATGGTAGAGTCAACTAACTCTTTAAGAAAGAATTGGATGAGTTATTTGGTAAAATGCATGTATCTTTGAACTTAGTCTTGTAGGCACTGGAGAATTATTTATAAACACTTTTAGAAATTTTGACTGTAGAGTACAATCACTCTAGTATTTTCTGGGTAATAGGATATATTATCTGTATTCAAGTAAAATCCAGACTCTTAGCATCAAAAGGTTTAACATTGAAAAATGAACACAAAGATTAACTGGCATGTCTAAATCTACCATTTTGCTGTATCACAAATTTGAATCTTGGGTGTGAACGTGAGCTTATCACTTAACTTGAGGATGAGCCTCATAAACCATTAGGCACCTGTAACTTAACACAGACTTTGTTATTATTATTTTACATATATTTGATTACATATTTTAGGGGGGCAGATACATCAGCTTTGATTGCATTCAGCCATGAGCAACAAGAAATTTTTATAATCACAAATTAGTTAAGCAAATTAATTAATTTTGCTCAGATATTAAGTCGTCTAGAGATACTAACTCAGTGCTAAGATAGGGACATAAAAATTCCATCAGGAAATTGTCTATCTCCACTGTCCCTGGCAAGTAGATTTTCCCTACGGTCACAGCATGGATGCTATATCGTCAGACATTGTAACTGCATTCCAGGCAGACAAAAAGGAAAAGAATAAAGGACAAAGAGTAAAGGAATAGGCCATTTAATTTTATTCCTTTTATCAGGGAATCTATATTTTTCATAAAAGCTCTTCCATAGAGTTCATCTTTCATTTCTGTCAGTTCTTTATCATAGAGCCACCACTGTTTAGAGATAACCAAAACCTTAACCAAGAAAATCAAGTTTTTTTTGTTTTTAAAGCAGGGAATATTGTTGCCACACCAAAAAAAAAAAAATGCATTGGTATGGACAGCGTCTCATTCTGGTCTGACGGAAGGTTGTGGTTCCTAAGACTGTCTTCAATAGTCACAGTAACTCAGGTTTTCATTATATCTTGAGACACCTGAGAGTTTGCTGAGTGC
Source organism: Scalopus aquaticus (assembly GCA_004024925.1). Taxonomy (NCBI): domain Eukaryota; kingdom Metazoa; phylum Chordata; class Mammalia; order Eulipotyphla; family Talpidae; genus Scalopus; species Scalopus aquaticus. The sequence goes on along the minus strand of PVIJ01005875.1, from coordinate 42,401 downwards.
CTCTGCTAGCACCCTCCCACCTGGTCCTAATGGGATCCCCTCACTTGCTTCCACAGTTTTTGTCATATCATTGATCAAACCAGTTCCAACAATGTCTGTTCCTATGAAGTTGAAAACCAGAACTTACAGAGATGCAAATTTTCATTGTTTCCCTTGTAATTCTAAAAGTAAATTCTGAAGAAGTCTTTCTTTATGCTTCTGTGAACTCAAATCTTTAGCTTACAAACATTTGTAAGGGGCCTACCTAGTTGGTGCTGGACTAAGAACTACACTGAGGCAAAAATAAAAGACAGCACTTCTTGCTCACCCATCCTTCTGTTCTCACTTCACCATCTGTGGATGTCTCCTTTGCACCCCATTTCTGTTTCTGGAGCTGTTTCTATAGGGATGACAACTTAAGGGAAATTGTCAGAGGTACATGATGGGGAAAAATAAGAGGGGGATAGCAGTGGGACAAAATCAGTGCTTCCGTTTTCAGTCATCACACATCTGTAAAGATATTGCAGACTTTTCTCTGTCTTGACATCCTGGCAAGATAGCATCAATGTTTAATGGGACTTATGCTTTCTCTTTGATGTGTTTGAAAAGGGGAAAGATGGTGAGATAATATTATTTTCAAGTATCTTTCCTATTTTTCCTGTTTTGTTTCTTTATCCCTCTCCTTAATATGGAAAGATAGTTCATGGGGAATCATGGAAATAAGTCATGGGAATTCTACCTTATTCTATCTATAACTCATCACTACCTTGCAAACATTTATTGTCTCCCAGTCTCCACAACTCAAGAATCAGGATGTCTTAGCTGAGGGCCGCTGGCTCAAGGGGGGGGTTACATTCAGCTATTGGTCAGAGCTGTGGTCTCATCTGAAGACTTTACTGGGGATGACCTGCTTCCAAACTCCCATGTATCAAAGGCAGGATTCATTCCTTCTGGCTGTTGGACTGAAGCTCACACTTTCAATGACTTTGCTCCCTCAGTTCTTACCTGGTAACCTTCCCCATATAGGGTGGCTTCCAATATGACAATGAGCATCCTCCTTAGAGAAAACATTCTCAGCGAGACAAGGAGTTAAGGCTAGCTTACTCTCAATGGGAGGGATTTTGCAAGAGCCTAAACAGCAGGAGGCAGAGATGTTGGGGGGCCAGATGAGAAGCTGCTTCCCTCTGTCTCAATCCTTTGGTATAAGGACACCACAGTTCTGCCTGTCTATAATTCATGGTTCTAAGAACATGCTTAGCATCAGTCCCTGGGCTGTTGGTGCCCTGAAGTCAGGGACTATTGCTTTTACTGCTATATCCTTAGCAGCACCAGAGGGCCTGAACCACAGAAGGTGCTCATGTATTTCATTCATTCAACCAATATTTATTTATCATGTATTATGTGCCATGCCTTGCAGTAAGTGCTAGGAACACAGCAGTGACAAAGAAAAATGAAGTTTTCAGTATCAGTTGGAACATACCTTCTAGACAGACAATAAACAAGCACATAAATGAATGAACAAGATACACAGACTTGTGCCTATCTGGGGATAAGGTATTTACAATCTAGCCTGTAAACATCATTTTTATCACCTAACTCTATGAGGAGGTATACACAAATCAGTAAGAAAAAAAAAAACTGAACACTCCAGAAAATCTGTTCTCAATAGAAATTTGAGGAAAAAAAGATTCTGTGTCACTAGTTGTCTAAGATCTGGAGATTAAAACACGAGATTAATTAATCTCTTCAAGATCACTGCTGTCGTTGTTAATAGGAATAGCCAGTATTGTCAATTCATGACAATGTTAGTTTTACTTTTCTGGAGAGCCCTGTGGCAAGATGTATTCAAATGCTAAAATGAAAGCAGTTTTTTTTTTTTGAGTCAGTAAATGCTGAAACTAGAGGTTAAGAGTGTGTGCAGTGGAGTAAGTCTGCGTAGGGTGATGGAGGTGTGGCTGGGCAACTCAGTCTTCCTAGGGAGGACCATATATGAGCTGAGGAGAGTTAACATGGCCACAAGTGTTCTGGGTGGGAAGTGCTGTGGGCAAAGTTGAAAATAGTCCCTTGTGGGACAGAGCAGAGTGTACATTCATGAGGAAGCACAGAGTCCGGCAGGGAGAAAGGTCTGGATGGCTCCCAAACTTCTCTCCCAGGCAGCTAATGGATGACCAAGCCATCACCAAGGTCAAAAGGGAAAATCTTGCATTGTATAGGATAATCAGAGGTCTCCAAGCCCTTTGGATCTGATGGCTCACTTACATGAGATAAACTACCTGTAGGTCCACCTTCCTACCCATTAGGTCTCGGTTACCTCCGTATTTTCAAGTATATTTAAAAATGAATTAATGCTAAAATAAGACCATGACAATGTCAGCACTGTTTATATATTAACATCTAACAAACTAGTACTTTCAACATGCAAATGCCCCCAAGAGTGTACACATGTATTACATGTTACAAAGCATGCGTATCACATTTGGATAGAGTAGTTCAGAGTTTAGCCCTGAGTTCATTGATGATAGGGAGACCCCAGCCTCTGTCTCCTCCTTGCCTCCTTCAGATACTCATCCACACCGCCTTTGGGCCATATTCTACCCTCAAGGACAAGGTCTCCCTCATTTCCATTTCACAGAAGGGCCCTAGGTTAGTGTGGCTATACCAACTCTTTTAGTTATTATTTTACTTCTTCTGTTACTTTCAGGCTTCAATATCCTCATGTTTGGGATATAATTCTGGTAGTCTGCCTATATTTGAGTATTATATCATTTATAATCCACTCTGAGAATCTTTTTCATCTGGGGCATTTAGTCTATTTACATTAGTTAGATTTTAAATTCTGCAATTTTGAAATTGTCATCTGTTCTGTTTTTTCTTCCCTTCCTTGCTGTCTTTTGGGTTGATTCTTTTTCAATGATTCTATTATTCCTCTGTATTTTTGAGAGTTATAAACTCTTTTAAACTTTTAAACTTCTAGCTTCCATGGTTGTGTCCAAGCCAAAACATTAGCTGTTAAGTCTATTTATTGCCCTTCTAGAGGAAATACATTTTTCTTTCTCTACTTTTCATAGTCATAAATTAAGTTTCGTTTTATGGAACCTACTTGGGAGTCACTAGACTTTTATTGTGAATTGATATCTTGCAACGTTTCTGAATAATTCTAAATCATTATGTCTAAATTGCCTTTGTTTTGTTTCTATCTTCACTCTTTAAGTTAAAAATATTAAACCTTTCACTCATCCATGTCTCCTACTCTTTTCTACATATCTGTAACAGAGACATCTCCATGAAAAGGGGAGCTACCATATTCCCTACCTCATCTAATGGAGGGAAGAATTGAGCAGCCAGATAAAATTATAGAAGGCAGACGGCAGGTGGGAAGGAACACACAGAGAGGGACACACAGATAGGAGAGACACCTGGAGAGGAGGGATTGCTTGCTTCTCACTTTGGGGCTTGTACCAGGGACTTGGGGGACATGGAAGGAGACACATGAAGAAGAGACATGTACAGACACTTGAAAGAGACACACAGACAAGAATGGCTGCCGTTATCTTGATTTGTACTTGGATCTTTTTCCTTCCATCCCTGGCCCATTTTGCCCCCTTCCTCTGGTTCCCCAGCAGAAGGTGTCTTGGACTTGTTACAAGATTTCAGACTTTGACAGCCCCACTTTGGGCTAAGCCCAGCTTGGCTGAGTTATTATTTGCCAACAATAATTACTTCCAACCTACTTTCACCCTTGGGGCACCCCTCTGTAGATCTCATTCTGGAGCCAAAGAGTGAGTTACCTTCCCACCTTTAGTGGATTCTAGAATCCCTCCACCCTACCTTGGCAATGAGAGGCCACCAGTATGGTTTAGCTTTTCAGTTGCTTCTTGTAGACCAGCAAATATTATCAGGACAAAATACCCCTGAGTCGGTGTTTATCTCTCTGCATCCCCTCTTCTGGATATCAGCCTCATAATTCCTCACTATATTTTTTTCATACATATATAGATAGGTAGACTACACACACACACACACACACACACACACACACACACACACACACGAATATGTGGATAAATATGGAAGATAGATAAATAAAATATATTTTACCTCTCATTCAGCCAATTGTCATGAGGGGAAGAGTATTTTGATTTTCTTAATTCACCATATCCAAAACTTTCAGTATAGAAATTCCTGTACAGGAAACTCTACCCTTCCTCTCTCGTGGAGGGAGAAATGTCAAGCAGTATATTCTCCCAGTCTTCCTTTTCTCCTGTAGCAGAAATCCCAGCTAGTGATTGCTTTATATATACTTTTTGGCCCCTTTTGGGGAAGAGAATATAGCATTTCATTGCAATTGCTCTTTCTGTACCCATAATTCACCATTTAGTCCATCAACATTTATTAAGCATTTACTACATAACCAGAAATTTTTCTAGGCATTCAAGACACAGGGTAAACAGGACAGTCATACCGTCAGTCCTCATGGTGCTTAGGAAATAGGATAAATAACAGACCTTTCAGAATGTTTCCAGATGGATTCACTGAAAGTATACAGCTTAAAAACTGACATAATAATAGCCTACCTAATTAGAGTTTGTAAAGCTAAGTGATGCAATTCAGCTCCCCCTGATTTAAAGAGAAAAGGATTTATTTAAGTGGCTTTAGGTAGCTTACAGAAGCACCGGGAGTGCTGGAAAAGCAGACTCAGAATGGGCAGGAACACGGATGTTCCCACCAGAGACATCACTCTGACGCCCCCACAGTCTGGCTACTCCTGCCAGTCCCAATTGCTGTATTATTGGCAACATAAATACTATTATTCATAAGCTATCTTATAAGAGACCATCTTCCTGGCTTGCTTTTTGTCAGTCAGAAATGAAGGTCCAGAATAGCATTTTAATCCATGAGAGCCTTTTTCGCACTCCTCAGCCAGGAAAATGAATTAAGAAGGTGTGGCTTAAGATAAAATACATGGACACAAAGGTACAGACGTGCTACGCTAAGGTATATTCCAGTTCTTTTTCCAGCTGCTCTTGTTCAAGACTCTCTTAAACACTTGCTGAGCTTAAGAATCAAAAAAGGACTAGCTACCATGGAGGCTGTAACTCTAACATCAAACCAAATCCCGAGGATTCTAAAGTGAAGTTTTTTTTTGTCAGTCTGGGAGCTTTCACAACCAAAACATAAAAGTAATGGCAGTTTTGAAAGTTTTATCAAGAAAGAATGATGGTGCAGAAACAAAGGTAGCTGAGAGGCAGGACTCTTTGGGGGGCCAATGGCTGAAGATAGATTACCTGGGAGTCCCCACACAGGAGCTGTCTGCTATGGCTTTCGCGTAGGTGGGTCTTTGAGACAAAGAATCATGTGTTAAGTAACTCAGATAAACACAGAGAAAGTGTGAGGAAGAAAATAAAACGAAATGAAGAATGTGAGATAGCAAAGGAAACTGTCCAATTTGTGAAAAGAGAAAGAAGTAGACTTCTCATCCCAGGTCTCCAGGTATTAAAACATTTGAAACATAATTAGTATTTCATGTGGTTTTATCTTATGGCTCTTTTGATATACTATATTATACAATGTTTAATGTGACAGTATAAATAGAAATCACTTTACAGTGCCACAAGAACTTTGGTTGAGATAGTTCTTATTTTTGAAATTATAATTAGTTGTTAATTGAAGCCCTAAGGATATTTGTGCATGTAATTTCCCTAAAAAGGTGATTCTACTTTGTCTGGGCTCTTACATCTCTTCAGGTTTTGTTCAAAAGCATAAAAAAAAAAAAAACTAAGTGGAGTCACCACCACATAACCTTGGAAGAAAAGGACGTCTTTGAGAAGTATTTTTGCCCAAAGAAATCCTCTTAAATGCATATTGTGCACGAAATTTTCTGGGCTCTGCTTCAAACTAAATTGGCCTAGATTTTCATGGGATACACTGACAAGTGCTTAAGGCTAGACAATAAATCAGAAGCTGTATCACTAGAGGAAATATTCACTGCAACCAAGACAATCCCTCCAACCTCCCCTCAGCCCCATCAACCCCCATTTTCCAAATCCATGGTGCTTACTATTAAAAAAGGCCACCTTTTGAAACTGGAAGTCAGTACTACCAAAACTGGCCTGTTTTCTTTGGTATTAACTTTTCCACATCCCAACTCATACATTATGAAACATAAGCACACCATAACCAGATGTAATGTTTCTTCCTGCCTGAATGAATCTACCTTTGTTTTTGCTTTGTTGGTACAGAAAACCTTTTGGCTTAATTTTCATGATCTTGCACCTTATGTAACCCAAACATGTTCAGGCTCCATGAAAATGTGGATACAAATGAAGACATTTCAATATTCATGAAATGAATTTCCTGCTCTTGCCCACAGCTGCTAGTACATGCAAATCAACACTCCTCCCTCCACTCTTCTCCCTCCCACCCATCACCACGATTCTTTGATTTCCCAAGTATTTCATATGTTCTGTGAACAAATTGGTGCCTCTGGTCCCTCTGTGATATGGTTTTCCTTCATTTTATTTTTTCAGATTCTGCTTATCCTCTTCCCACAAAATCCTCTTTGCTGCCAGTGCTAATGGTGCCCACCAGGATCAGCATTGCCAGGCAGCTCCCAGAGTCAACCATCCAAGTGTTCCAGGGTTTGGTCTGTTCAGCAGTATTTCCTGAGTGTCCACTGTTTTCCAGTCACCGTGTGGCCACTCTGGCACCCTCCCCCTCCTGTGTTACATATTCCCTCTTAGGCCCCTAATGACCAAGTCTTTTGGAAAGGTCTTTCTGAAACCAACATCTTTAATATTAACTTATAAAGCCCACTGAGCAGAGATTCAAAACCAGTTCAGTTGCAAAGGCAGAGGAGAAATGTATTCCATCCCCTCCTCTAGACTTAGCCCTTTCTTTGTCAGAGCTCTTCAAGCAGACTAACAAGAGGAAAAAGAATTTTCCTTACTCTTTTCTTAGGACGTGCAAATCAATGCTCATTCATTGATGCAAACTGACTGCCAGAGAGGTCATAAACCCTCCACTTCCATAAATTGCTGAGCTCTTGCTCTTAGTCTTGCTTTAGCTATGATATTAGGCTATTGTGAGGGGAGGTACCATGTTCCCCAACCCCACTTACCTGCAGCAGCCCTGGACTACCTCCTGGGAACTGGCTGGGGAGCTGAGTGGCCAGGTGAAGATGTAGAACACAAAAGGCAGGTGGACTGTAGGAGAACTCTTCTTCCTGGGGCTCACCTTGTGCTCTGGTACTGCTGGGAGGGAGACACAGAAGGAGACACTTGGAAAAGTCATGTGAGTGAGAGGCATGGGGAGGCTGATGATGGCAGCCATTATCTTGATTTGTACTTTGATTTTGCTACTTTTGCCCCTTTGCCCTCTTCCTGTGTGTCTCTGCCAGAATATGCCTTAGACTGTGGCAGGCTTCAGGCCTCAGTGGCCCTGTTTTGGGTTGGCCTGTTTGGCTGAGCATTTATACAATTGCACTGATACTGTGCTAACATCGTTAAATTTCTTTCTTAGCTGTCCTACTGGATTACCAATAACTTGTCAACTTTATACTCTCTTTACACAGCACCTAAAATAGTAACTTACATCTCATTATCTAATTGAATTGATAATTATCTTTCCTGTGTAATCCTGGTAAATCACAAGGGATATGACTCAGCACTTTACAGGGTCACATTCAAAGAAAACACAAGTTGATGTGTATGACTTGAGGAATATTTGTCTTTATTATTGGTAAGGTATTGGAGTTTGTGTCATGCATTTACAGTGTAGAAGTTTCCCAGAAGTCATAGCTTGGTTATCAACTCTTCTTATTCAAGTTCCACACCCATTACAAAAATTAAACTACAAAAACTAAAGTAGCAAGCAAAAATCAAAACCTCTCATACTTGATTTATATTTCCTCTCCCATCTAGTCCTGGGATACCACGTTGCTAACCTGTGCTGCCTCCTTCTCTGCTTCTATTTCTTCAATATCTCAATGTGAAAAGTCACCTGTTTCTTTTCTCACTTTGGTCACTTTTTAAAGGGAAATCATCATCCCGAAGGGAAAAAAAAGACACTTTAGGAGTTGACCTGGAAATAAGTCTATGATGATGACGATAACAATCATTTTTAAAAATTAAGCAGATAGCGTTTTGTTTTCCTGTATTATTTTTTAAATTTGAAAGCAAAGTTGGAACTGAAAATCTATTTTGGATCTTTTTGGCAATTTTCTCTCAACAAGAAAAGTTTGACACAAAATATGAGCGGCTACAGAAGATATTGCTCTACAGTATTTTGACAAGCTATTTTTTGTTATATTTTTGCCATTTTTAACTATTGTGAATTCAGTCAGCAAAGAATTGTCAGAGGGAATCTGAGAACAAAACTTAAAGACTACACTGAACTGGCGCTGGGGAAAACAAAATGTGAGGAAGAGCCCTGCACTGGCGACTCTTCTCCGCCCTCTCTACCCCACACCCACTGGCACTGGTCTCTGGACTGCACAAAAGCCCTTCAGTTGACAATGTATGGACCACTGCAGAGCTTACTGACTTAAAGTGATGGCGTTTTTATGATCTCTCATGATGTTGTGAGTGACTGGGCAGTTCTCTTGCTCCATGTGATTTGTGTTGGGGTGACAATAGTCTGAGGACGCCCCTGGTCTGTGCCGCCCACAGTGGCCCCTGGAGCTTTGACAGGCATGACTTGACAGCTGTCTTCGCTCTCTCTATCATCTCTGAGCTGGGGGCTTGGATAACTGAGCCTGTCTCCCTCTTTCTATACTTAGTCTCTTTTCTCTCCTACTCTCCACCTGGCTTTTCCAGCAGAATTTCCATTCAAAAGAATGCTAGAAGTTAAAATCAATGACATTTCGGGCCTCCCCGGTGGCTCAGCGGTTGAGCGCTGCACTGTGGAGCTGTGGGCAGCGCGCAATGTGAGTTCAACGACCGGCTGGGGAGAATCCCAGATGGTGCAGCAGACCTCTCCTGCCTCGCCCGCTGCTCCCCTCAGCAGTGTATTTCTGATCTGCCTGTTCTGCTCCCCACTCTGTCTCTGGTGAACCCTCTCACCGCCCCACGCCTCTGGCCTGTACCCCAGCTTGTGTGCATAAATAAATAAACTTAAAAAAAAAAACAATGACATTTCGCAGCATATAAAGCACTATGACAACAAAGTGGAAAACTAAGGGGGGAAAGAGCAAACGCCAGAGAGTTCATTGTTAAAGGCTGTCGACAAAACGAATTGATTCTAGGGAAAAAAAAAAGTCAAAATGGATGCTACGTGTGTTACCAGGATTAGAGCGAAACACATTTCATGGATGAGGAAGGATTTAATGATTCAGATCGAAATATCTGTGAACTCCAGGCAGGAGGACTGAAGTCCACACTGCTCACATCATTAGGGAATTTCAGGATACTCAGGCCTAGGAGGAGATCCTTAAATAAGAACTCAATGAAAATAATTATGTAAACTACAAAGTAATGAGAACCAGATTGGAATCAGCAATGCTAATTCCAAAAAAAAAAAAAAAAAGACAATACAGTGATGCTTTCCAAGTACCATCTGTAATACTGTGACTTACTAAAAAGCTACATCTTGGTCACTCAGATGATCAAGATGTATTTCTCATGTATATTTGGTCTTCATCCTTAGTTCCTGGCTCACAGATCCCAAAAGGCTTAGAATTTCCTAAGTGTTGAGAGTGATAAATGTGTCAATGAAGTGATTTGGGGGAAACCACCTAAAGAATGAAGCTGATTGCCAGGAGAACCAACCCTGTAATTAGAGGGTTGGAACTTTCCTCAGGGTGGGGAGGGGAGAGGGGCTAGAGTTTGAGTTCAATAGACAACGGCCAGTGGTTTAATCAATCATGTCTGTGTACAAAAATTCCGCAAGGAAGGTCTTCAGGAAGCTTCCAGGTTGGTGAACACATGGGAATGTGGGAAACCAGCATTCCTACAGAGGACATGGAAACACCACATTCTTCTCCGAGACCTTGCCCTATGCAATTCTCCCATCTAACTGTACCTGATTCCTATCTTTTGTAATAAATTAGTGATCTAGTGAGTAAAGGAGTTTCCTGAGTTCAGTCAGCTGCTCTGGCAAATTCACTGAACCTGAGAAGAAGCTCTAATTTGTAGTCACCGGTTAGAAGCACAGGTAAAGCCTAAGCTTGTAACTGGTGTCTGAAGGAGCGGTGGTCTTGCAACACTGAGCTCTTAACCTGAGACTCAGACACTGTCTCAAGACAATGTCAGAAATGAGTTGAATTCTCAAACCCCCTGCCAGTATCTGAACGTTGCTGTTAATGTGATGAAGCCTGCATGCACACACACTGGGACTGGGTTCAGAAATTTTAAGCACCACCCATTCACCTTCTTTTGCAGGTGGGGGTACTGATTGTGTGATCTTTGTTTCCTAATTTACACCAGCCCTGACACAAAAATAAGATCCTAAAGGCAATGACAAAATGATTCTTTTTCTTCTCGCTTGGCCCTCTTCAGCAAAATCTCCAGCTAGCTTTCAAGCCCTTCCCAGATAATTTAGGATTTTCCCAGTGTGATCTGCAAATCCATCATCTTGGCTCCGAGAGGTAACCACATATCCCACCTGTCTTGCACATGCCCCTTTGGCGAGGCTCCCTGGCCCTGCCAATGCCAATGCCTGCTGAGGGCCTGCTACTGATAATCGCTCTGATGCGCAAGCTTCATAGCACTTACTGCACAGGGTGTACCAGTAGTCAGTCTGAGTTGTACGCCCAGCCCCATTATATACTTGAAGTGTAAACTTGGCCCCGCTAGGCCTCAAATTTAGTACCTATGAATTTGGAATAATGGTATTTATCCCACAGTGCTCTTATGGTGATGAAAAGAGATCATCCCATTTAAGAATTTCGCATAGGACCTACACCTAATTAGCATTTGATGAAAGTTCAGTATATTAGCAAAAAGGAAAAAAATCCCATGTGACTTGTCAGTGTACACACCCAAAATGCTGCTGATAGCACCATCTCCTAGAAGTATGAAATGTTATCTCAGGTGTACAGAATTCTCTTGATGTATGACTCCACGCAAGTTCTACTTTAAGCAGTGATAGAAATGTGGTGAGCCTAGAGCCCCAGTCCCGCTTACCAAGTGGCAGGCATGTCCCCAGGGGAGCACAGGCGACCTGTGTGCTTGTCTCCTTGGTTCCCCCACTGCGATACACTTTGGCTCCTCAGGGTCCTCCATCTTCAGGGAAGTTAGCTGCTGCATCTCTCAAGCGAAGGCCCATTGAACCTGTCCTTTGACTACTGGGTAGCGCTCTCGTCTAGGAGAATCTTCTGGGGCTGATTATGGTCCTTCACCAAAACTGGTCCGAGAGTGAGTGTGGGGAGCAAGGCACAGGGCAGGTTTCCTATGATTCAGGCAGACGGGAAAGGAGGAGTTCTGGAGCCCTTGGTAGCTTTTTCAGGCTTTTAGTGATCTTTTGTAGCGAGGCAACCAGGTACAGGGCAGGCAGCAGGCCAGGGGACCGGGAAGCTGGCAGACCTCCCAGCCCCTGGCAACTCTTCACTGTCTCTGGGCTCTCTGACGTTCTCTCGTGGTCTCGCTGCCGCCTTGCTCTGTTCTCTGCTGTTGCTCCACAGCCTCTGTGCCGCCGCCCTTACATGCGCAGTCTCTCCAGGCCCAGGTGCGCCCACTCACGCACGCCCACACCCTACTCTAGGTGCCCACCATCAGGCATGCGTGTAGGCCCGCAGGGGGTTGTCATTAATGGGAGGGTGGGAAATCCTGATCATTCTTTCATTTACCCTACAGGGGCAAATCATTTTATAGACGCCCTGACCACCCACGGAGGTCTCTCAGCTCATGCCTGTTTTTCAAGCTCTGAGAATGAGCACAGATACCCGCTACTTGACTCCAGACTCACTGGATTTATCTGGATCACTCTGTCTACTTTCTTCTCCTTGGAGGCTCGGAGATGCAGCCCCTCTGAGCGACGCACAGCAGCCCCTGCCCCATGGCTTCCCTTCCAGCTCTTCTTCTGATTCTACTCTGGGAGGAAACTTATCTGGGTTTGGAAAAGGAGAGGAAGGGCAAATGCTTGATCACACATATGTCTGTTTGCCGCCGGGAGGCCCTTGAGGGTCTCTTGCTTTTGGCTTCTCAGTTACGACATTCCTGAGAGAAAACAAAAACAAAAATAAAACACCAATACAGACAAGGTCAAAGAAATGCAAAGACACCAAAAAAAAAAATTAAAAGTATACAAAGTGTCACTACCTGCCATCATCTATACTCATAGATAACAGTCCCAGTAACTTTTTTTTGAGAACTCATTTGGTGCCATGCATCCCTCTAAGGACTTGGTGTATATTCACCCACTTAATCATCGTAACAACCCTGGAAGCAGGTAGGACTTTAATTCCACTTCCCAGATGAAAAATGTGGACTGTTGGAAAATAAAGCCTTGCTTAAACCATTATAACTGGGAGACTTCAGTCAAGTTTTATAGTGCTTCTGAATCTTAATTATTTCATCTCTAAAATGGGAATAATGTTTCCATTGTAAGGTCATTAAATGTGGGGCGTGCTGAGCACAGTGCCTGGCACACAGAAGGCACAGAGGAGGCATTTATTTCACTCCTTTCGTCCTCTAAGGTTGTGATGAGCATGGGGTTCATTCTAAACATGGTGACATAAACCTATGCATGAAACCCTCAGCGCAAGATCCTTTTTCCTAGTGTTAGTCTCAATGCCTGATTATGTGCAAGCAATGGACTGAAAGATTCACTCTTACCAAAGGTTTGTTCCTTAGCAGACTGACTATTCTGTTAAGTTGTAGCCAGGATTAAGTTATTTTATTTTCCTTGAAGGAACTGAACACACAGTCTTAAATCAATGTGCTTCGTATTTGTGTCAATGATTATCATTTGTATAGTATGCACGAGAAGTCAAATACTGTTCTAGACTGATTTAATATTTATAGTCTTATGAGAAAGGAACTCTTGTACCCATTTCACAGAATATATCACTGAAATTTAGAGAGCTTAAGTGACTGTCCAAGGTCACAGAGCTAACACATGGCAGAACTGGACTCCAAACAGCAGTATGCCCATCTGAAACCAAGACCATTTTACTATTTCAAAATAATACTAACAACAATAGAACATTTGAAAAAATTTCTCTATTCTTTTGGCTTTGCAACAATTTGCACATTAATCTAAGCCACATGTTCTGCTAAGTCTTGTAATATAAAGGCAATGGCAATAAAATAGAGTTGGTCTTAGTATAAAAGACCAAGGAAAGGAAAGCCCCATGAAAATTTTCTGTTATCTAAACATGTACAGAATCTTCTGGAGAAGCACACTTAAATTATTAAAACTTGGTGTCATGTTTTATTTAAATATTCCAATGATATATTCATTAAATCTCAGTGACACAATGATAAGGGAAAGCCCCCAGTTTAATCTAAATTAAAAAATTAAATTTTCTTCTTTGACTGTTCAATGTTGATTTATTTCTCCATTGCTATTTCCTACAGTGCCCAGAAACCCACATTTCCTTGGCAATTTCCCTTGGGGCTTCAGTTAGTGAATTTCCTGGGAGGGAGAGGGTTAGAAATTAAAAAATAATAAACTAGATTCAATAGATAAGCAACACATCACTGCTGAGAAACTTCTATGGCTTTAACAGAGAAGAGAATCCAACACCCACACTCTTTTATAGACCTGATTAACAAGAAATTTTATCCAAGCAGATGGAGCATGAAAATTGCTGCCCCTTGGAATCAGTTGTCTAACTGAGTTTAATATTTTCATTTGGTTTGCCACTGTTATTATTATTATTGCCATTTTAACTTACGCATTACAACCATAGCATATGCCTCTGGGTACAAGACAAAGGAAAAATTCAATTTTAGTGTTTGTCTTATTTGCACTTTACTTGAAGCAATTTGGTTTGCCACATGGAGTGAATAAAACTGTTGTGATTTTTTTTCTCAAAAAGAGCACAGTAACTATAATGGACTATGCATTCATTACTGAGTAGATTAGTTTCTTTTTCTTCCACTGAATGGCATAAAAAGGGAGATAATTTCAAATTGAATTGTGCCTGATGAATCGTGATGCACATTTACAACCTAGGCATAGAACAGGTTGCAACTTGCCTGCCAGTGTTTTCAAAACACATAATCTTTTTTGAAAAATATTACCCAGAATTAAATAAAAACATATTTTTTGGCTTACATGCACTAATTTTCTGCAGGAAAATGTAAGTTAGGATGTAACCTTTGCCTCCCAGAAGTTATTCCCTATGTTGAATATCCATTTCTTTTTTTCTCGGAAATTGTAATTCTTACTTTTTTCTCTTTTTACATCGTCTCCATTACATTTTCGGCTAACATCTAGCATTGCCACTTTTCTCCATTGTGTTAGAGATTTTAGCTGTGTTCGTACCAGGGTCAGATATGCCTGCTTGGAGTTTCTGTGTGGTAGACCCTTCATAGTTTGAATGAAGTTTGAATGAAATGTTGTCAATCTCCCTAGGAAATAACTCATAAGAGCTACGTGTCCTTTTTAAGACAATGACAAAAGATTGGAGGAGAGGGACAAAACATATTCACTTAGATCATCCATTCTTCCTCCAGTCCCCTTGGAGGTGGGGACAATGAATGAAAAACACAAGGTTTGTTTTACCAAAATTTAGAGATAGAAATACAAGGAAATTGGGGGCCTCCCTGGTGGCGCAGCGGTTAAGCACGGCTCTGTGGAGCTGTCGGCAGCAGCGATGCGAGTTCGACACCCAGCGGGGAGAATCCCACATGGCGTGGCAGACCTCTCCTGCCTCGCCTGCTGCTCCCCTCAGCACTGTATTTCTGATCTGCCTGTTCTGCTCCCCACTCTGTCTCTGGTGAACCCTCTTGCTGCCCCAAGCCTCTGGCCTGTACCCCAGCTTGTATGTATAAATAAATAAATCTTTAAAAAAAAAAAAAGAAATACAAGGAAGCATTTTTGTTAGCTAGGTAACAGATGGAAATGATAATTAACATGTATGGAACGTTCCCTAATTCCTAAGCACTGAACAGATACTAAGTTAATCACACATTCTTGTAATGGTCACAGCGGCCCTGTAACATGGCCATTATTATCTCCATTTTATGGATGAAGAAATTGAGTCTCAGAGCAGATATGTAATTTGTAGACATGCAACTAAAAATTATGGTACTCAGGATTCTAACTCAAACTTTTCTAATTTTATTTATTTTTTTGAACAATATTTTATTACAATGATTATTAATAGCAAAATGTTGGAGACAAACTAAAAATTGAACAAAATGATGGGTTTACAAATTATTGTTTATCAACACAGTTTAATATTATGAAGTCATTAAAATGATAATTAAGAATCAACTTTTAGGATGTTTATGAGAGTGTTTATGAGACAGTATAGGTGAAATATAAAAAAACTATATAGCATTATTTTATTTTATTTTTGTTCTAATATCTTTTTTTTAATAGTCCAAGGCTAATTTATTTGTTTGTTTGTTTGTTTGTTTTTTATTTGTGTCTTTTACATTACGATACCACCCTGAACGCACCCAATCTCGTCTGATCTCGGAAGCTAAGCAGGGTCGGGCCTGGTTAGTACTTGGATGGCAAACTTTCCTAATTTTAAAATCCACACTGTTGACCACATGGCAATACTGTCTTCCATCGGAAAACTGCAACACATTAGAGCTGGGGCTAGAAACTGTCAGCTGAGAAGCCAGTAATGCCGGCCCTTGTCTGCAAGAAGCGGGAGTTAATGGGCACTCATGCACGCTCAGGATGGGCAGCCAGTGCTTTTCTACCCTTATCAGAAAAGGACATTTCTTTTGCTAACTTCTTGGCAACTTCTTAGCTGCTGAGTAAAGAAAGGAAGTGGTCATGGCAGATGGCAGCCTAGAACACAAGTAAAATAACT
The DNA here is from genome assembly GCA_004024925.1 of Scalopus aquaticus. NCBI lineage: Eukaryota > Metazoa > Chordata > Mammalia > Eulipotyphla > Talpidae > Scalopus > Scalopus aquaticus. The sequence goes on along the minus strand of PVIJ01005875.1, from coordinate 26,488 downwards.
TGTGGGTTTCAAAGACTCATTGGGGGAGATTGAAATACAGTTGAGATGCTGGTAGAGTAAAATGGGGTTGGAATATTACTCAGCTATCAAAAAGAGAAACTCTTGCCATTTGGAGGAGTTATTTTAACAGAAGTAAATTAGAAAGGAAAAAGATTTCATTCCTAGAGAAAGAAAGAAACAAACAAAGGAATCGGCCAAAAGGAACTCTTGAAATATAAGTGCAGAATTGAGGCCATAAAGTGGGGAGGGGGCCCAGTTACCTTTGACTTGGATGCTCTGGTGGTCAGTGGGCTGTGGTGACAATATCTGAGGAGATGTGAACCTATTCCCCTAAATCATATGCAGTGTTATAAACCAATGTTACCTCAATAAAATAAACAAATAAGAATAAAATTAAATCTGTTTTGTTACTGATTTATAAGCCTATTTCTAGCCCCATGCTGGTCAGCCTGGGGAAACGGGTTATACAAGAACTCCCAAATCAGAATTTGACTGTTAATGAATTGAGGAAATGGCCCCTTGTTTTTATACTTTGATGCCCTTTAATTTCAGTTTGTGACTTCCGGGAAAATTAAAACAACTCTGGATTAAAACAACTCAGTTTTCTTCCTTCTGAGTTTGTTTAGGAACAGGGAAATTTCTGCCTCTTTTTCTCCCCCTGACCTCAATTACCACTCAAAAATCATTGCAAAGTATAAGCCCCTTAGCAAATGAAAAAGTGCTTAATTACCAATCATATTTGGAACAACTGACTACACAAGAGGCACCAAGGAAAGTACTGGGGGGTTCAAAGATGACTCGTTGCTCTTAATTTCACTCTCAATATAGAACCAATCACACACAAGACAAAATCAAACGATTTAAATGCAGGCCAAGTAACAAAACGGCTGAGTGGCTCTGTGGCTGTAGGCATCAAGGCTTCTCATCAAGGCTTCATCAAGATGGCAACTTTGCCCATCTCCTCTATCAATCCTGTTGAAGGTGATGCATGTTTGGGGCAGGTGTGATTTCACACTCTTCATGGCCTTTCCACTCTGTTCCTTCAGTTATTTCATGGGCTCTTTATACAAATTCCTCTACCCCCTCATATCCCTTTTCCGACACCCACTAAAGTGACTGAGCTCCTTCTCAGATCCACCTTCAAGTCAAAGTACTAATGACATGTTCTCGCCAACCATTACTCTTTAGGCCCATCTGTCTGTCTTCTTGTCTGCTCAGAAAAGTCCAAAAGTATTTCTAGATCTTTTGCAGTCTTTAAGCCACATGGGGGAAATGCATTTAAACTAGTTAATAAGGCCACAGACTAAGGGCAAAGCACTAAGACTGGCTTTCATGTACTCAATTACTGCCTTAGATGTCAACTGTGCACCAGGGGGTTCTTAATGAGTTATGTAAGGGAGAGAGGCTTTGAAATGGTTTGGCCTTTCCATTTTCCTTTATAACCCTGGGTCTATCCTACTCTGCTGGAACAAACAGTTACAAATGCAGAAGAGATCAACAGCTATAAGGGCAAAGCTTCATAACAGTGGGACCTTGACTGTGTTACTGTGTTGTTCACTGTTTGGTCTCCACTACCCTACATGTAGTGGTACTAAATGTGTGTGTGTGTGTGTGTGTGTGTGTGTGTGTGTGTGTGTGTGTGTGTGTGTGTGTGTGTGTGTGTAAGAAGAGAGAGAGAGAGATTTGGACTTGGAACTTGGCTTGTACTAGACAAACCCTAAGGACCTATTTTATAGAGTTTTTATGACCAGTAAGAGCAAGAGCTTATATGGGGGTGGGGACCTACATTAACCCCATGAACTTGCCTTGTTTCTTAGTCCATCCTTTCTGAATATACAAATCACTAAACAGCATTATGACCAATATTGAGAGCAAGTAAAGGAGAACAGAATCATGGCAATGGAAAGAATTTCAAAAGGCCATTTATTTTATCCCCAGTTGGCAATTAAATCACCCCATATAAGGATGTAGGATGATATAATGGAAAGAGTACCGGCTTTGGAGTCAAACAGAGTTGGGTTTGAATTCCTGTTCTGTTTACAGGCTGTATGCCCTTGGACAACTTAAGAGCTCAGAGCTTCTGTTTCCTCTTTTATAAAATGCATATCATAAGAAAATATCTTAAAGAGGTTTTGTGCATTACAAAGACTGACACAGAAAGACTTAAAAAATATATTAGTTTCATTTCTCACCAGAAAGCTGTGCGCACATAATAAAATACTTCTTAAGGCTATGCCTCAGTTTCCCTTAGTATAATCGGCATCTGAAAAATTCCTAGTTTCTTAATTTTATAAATTTTACAATTCTTCCCCTTATTCACTTTTAAAAAATGTCTTACAGTTGGTTGGAATCTCACTTGAAAAATGTCACTACTGACAAATCTCCATTTGTCCAATAACCCTTCATATACTTAAAGATCATTGTTGAGTCCCTTGTGTGTCTACTGTAAATCCCCACCTTTACTTTGTCTCATTTGTCAAGGACTTTTAAAGAAAAGGATTCTTTTATTAAACATCAGCCCATCACTAAGTCTTACCCTGCCTTAAGACAGGTCCTTATTTTCTCTCTGGCAAGGCAGAACCTAAATCATTGATAAGATTTCTAACCTTGGAGGGAATATATCAAAGCCAGAGGAGAAGAAAATGTACTTTATCTCCCGCTAAATGAAAGTTAAACTCTCTCTAAAGCCTTTTAAGTTTAAAATAATTGTTATGCAGCCAATCGGCTTGCAAGGTGGCTAGAGACGGGAATCTTTGTTCTCTAACACGGAGCGGTTTAAAATGGAGTAGAATCTTCCAGGCCAAGGACTGAGTCTTAATCCTTGATGATTTCCAGGGGCCAGGGTCATGTTTAGCATCCAATACTAGCCAGAAATTTCTGTTAATCCAAATGGAAATAACTCTGTCACCTCCATAAAAGCTATCAGACTACACAGGAAAACTTTGAAATAGAAAATAGACTATAAAAGTTAAAACATGATATTACAGTGTTTAATATATTTTACATGGTCCTACTGTTTCCTTAAGAATGTTGTCATTTTAAAGCAAAGATTATTTTATCTTTTTAAATAGTAGAAAATCGTAGTTCAAAGGCCAATAATTTTGGATTATAAACCACTATCTTTTTCTTGGATCCAATTAAAAACACTCAGTAAGTAGATTTAAGAATATTTCTCTGTCATGTGGAAAAGATTCATTCCAATAACCTTCTGCCTTTAAACACGGTCAGGGCCATTCTACCACGTTAGCTCTGGAGCTGTCATTTTCCTTGGTGGCAAACAGCCCTTCAATCCTTCACATACGCGTAACAATGCAGAGATTTCATAAACTTAATAAGGAAAATCATTTAAGGCATAAAATGCTCCAAATATGTCAAGCCCTCTCTCTTGTCATAAGGTAAGAATGCTAATAACCACCCAATGAGGCTATAATGTAGCGTGAATGGCAATGCAGAGAAGTCACTTAACATGTGCCTGGGACATAGTAGGCACCAAATTAACACTAGAAGTGACTATAGGAACAATTGTAGTAAAGAGAACAGGTTCATCTCTCAGGTAGGCCTGAGTTCAAGTTCCAGTTCAATCAGTTCACAGGTATGTAATTTGGGCAAGTGTTTACATCTAAGTCTCGATTTTTCCGTTCACAAAACTTAGGCGCCAACAGCACTAACTTGAAGCATTTTTGAGGGGACTGAGTTGGATAACCCATTTAAAGAATTTGGTACTGTGTCTGTTTCAATGAGCAGCAAACATATCATTATTGTTACCATCATCCTTATTGATAATAATAGTTAATTAATTTTTGTCTATGATTTTCTCTGAGGAAAATAGAATAATCAAGTAGCTATCAAGAAAAATATTCAAACACTCTCAATATTCTACCTCTGAATTGTTCAGGTAGCATGGTATTATGAATGATAATTCTTGTTCATTAGTGATATATTTGAAGATTCAACTCAAGAATCAAATGAATTTCAAGACTTGAACTGAAAGAAATAATTAATCTAGTAGAGTAATTATATGTAGAGGTAACTGTATATTGGGGATCAGTTGGAGCTTTCTCAGAATATAAATACTTCTTTTTCATAAGGCCTTGATAAATCCTGTAGAGGTGGTGTAAGTAGGCATGGAAATTTGAAATAATTTATCTTTGGTTATAATTTGCTCTTCCTTCCATGTTGAGGGCCTTATTTATAAAATTAATTTATAAATCTTAATTAGTGATTGTTTATTTTTAAAGACTGTAGTTAAGTAATAAAAATTTGAAAAGTTACTTTAAATGTTTTCAAAAGGAAAAGTAAATAAAAGTATTTTAAGAGGATATTTATTTACACCTTCATTTTGAAGATGAAGACATTGAGATTAAGACTTACCTGGGGTCATACCAATGAGTAGGGATGGGTATCAGGCTAAGTTTCATTTTTCTCTACAAACCACTCTGTTACAACTCTACATAAATAAAGTCAAATGGCTGATTAACCAAGCCTGAGCATCTGTCAGCTAGAGAAATTGAAGCAGTTTGCTGTGGTCTACCAGTTATTTCCTTAGTCTATGAAAATCCTATCATGTTCCACTTGGCTGTGGTTCATCTTTGGCATATAATATGACAAAACCGCTATTATTTTGTCAACTCAAGGCATAGAAAATTCATTTAATTAATTATTGAGTGAACCAGTGTATCATTTAGCCCCCTGAAACTGGAGCTAAAACATGCTTCAGGCTTTCTTTCTTCAACTGTAATTCACTTATATGACCAATGATGAGAACTGACTCCATACCCTTCCAAAGCTCTTGTGACTTTCCCATAATATTTCTCATTTTTGGAGCTCTAGATACTTTATAAATAATTCACATTATCTCTCAGAGATTGAGAACTGTTTAATAGAGGACATTAATGATATTTTAAGGCCCTAAGTTCCACTTTATCCTAAGGCTGTGAAAGCCTACTTTTTAGCCTCAGAACAATTTCCCCTTTGTAATAATAGGACTACAAGGGTCTCAGAAAACACATCTCCTTGTGTTCAAATACTTCCCCAAAAAGCACACCTCTCTCTTCCAAAAATTACAAGAGATGTTTCAATGGCATCTCAATAGCATTGAATTGGCCGTATATCTATCTCTAAACCAGTCATTATGGCCAGAAGAGTATGAGGTTTTGAGTGGTCAAGTGTGGCTCAAATACCATCCCTAAACCAGTGTAGAAGACAGTGAGAATGACATATGATGAATTCCCAATCAACAATTGGAATGAAATGGATTATTCAGTCCAAATTTGATATTTACTATTCTAGGAAAGACCAATGAGCCATGGGATAAGATACTAACAACACTGGGACTCTTTAGTTAGAAAATATGAAAGCTAAGGAGCCGTCTTAAGAATGTAGACACTTTTATGTGAGTGAATATCAAATCTTTGATTGTTGTAATAAGAATGCCACTTTTGAAATAGTGAGAGTTGTTCTAGTAGTGAGAAATAGCATTTCATGTAGAAAGTAGTATCTTTGTGTAATTCTTTATCACCAAGAGCATGTACTTCTAGAAAATATAATTAAAAAATCCAGGAGAAATAAATTAGAAAATTTGCAATATAATCTTTAGCATAGAAAAGGGATAAAATGCCCAGAACTCACATGACTCTCTTTGAAAATTGCGAAATGCCCCTCTCGAGTAATACTTATCCTAAGACCTGGATAGTTCACCAATCTCAAAGATCTCGCTCCACTTAACAAGCCTGATGGAAATGGTTTAACATACAGTCTTGAACCTCTGAAAATTCTTAGAGAATAAGCAAAGCAAACAGATGCAACCAGATTATTAAAAAAGGAAATATTTTCCACTGTTTCATTTCTACATGCAACAGAGAAAAGAAAAGGCACATCATCTAATGCACACAAGTGAATCAAGACTAAGGAAAAAGCTCTTAAAATTCAAGGAAATTTTGCTTAAAAACAAAAACAAACTAAATAAACAAATGATTAGATATTAGAGTTAAACATTTATATTCAATTTTTAGTTTTCTATTTCTACTTTCTTCTAATATTATAACATACATTTAAAATAAATATATTCAATTTTGTTATTTCATATATATTATAAGTAATGTCAAAATCACATACTGTTATACATAGCTTCATAGATGATCACTTACTATTTACTAAGGGTACTTTTGCTTTCTTTTCAGCTTTTTCTACTAAAATAAACATCTGATAAAGTTTTGATTCATTCACCATAGCTTATTTCATCAAAAAAGTTAGAAATCCTTAAGAATGTAATTGTGTCCACTGAACAGTCTTTCATTCCCTTTTCTTTTTTCCTGCGCTATTATTGTGCTTTCCTGGTGATTTAGCTACTCAGGAATCAAAAAGAATGATCTGTTTCAATGATTTGTGGTGCATAATAGGCACTGAGGGACAAAGTCAAAACGAAAGGTCACAAAGAGATTTTTATTGTTCTTCATGTTCTGCCATAGACAGAAGCAAAGTCATACCTTGGGAAAGAAACTGTATAGGAACAGAAGCTTTCTTTGAAAGTTATGCAAAAAGCATAGATAATGTGCATTTACGGAAAATAAATATCTCTGAAGGCATCAAGCGTTTACCAAACTGTGAGAACTTAATTTGAAATAAAATCTTTTTTAAAAAAATATGAACATTACACTTCTAGAAGTTTAGGATCTCTGAACCCATGATGCTTTTTGTTAAAAATAGATTTGGAGCCAGAGTGGAGCAAGTGCTTAATATATTTCCTATTTGTGCCCATTAACATGGTCAAAAGTGTGATAACATGAATAAAGCGTATTCATATATGCTCACTCATTGAGCAACTCTTTATTGCCTTATTCTTGTATCAAAAAATGCAACCATGAACAAGATAAAATCTTGACCCAGTGGGAAGACAGAAATTAAATGAAAAGTATTTAAAATAGGATTATAATTAATGGCACTAAGAATAAGCAAAGGTGTGACTGGTGTGTTCAGCTAGGAGACCAGTGTGGTCTGGGGTGAAAGGTGTGTCATCTGGGCTGCATTTTTAAGGAAGAGTTAAATAGGTAGGTGGAGGTGGTAAGGGGACAGCAATAATAGCAAGAAAGGAAAATATTAATATTGCAAGCAGAGAAAACTACATCTCCCAAGATTCTGAGATGGAAAAGATCATGATGTGTTCAATGAGCTAAAAAGATGACCCATAGGAAAAGATGAGAAAGAGGCAGGATGAGAAAGAGGGTTGAAAATGAGAGATAAGAATGCAGAACACAGAGTCTGAAGATATAAGGATCTAAGTTTTAAAACCAAGAACAATGGAACTTCATTGGTGAGGTTTATTATTTTTTTTAAACACATACTGTCCTATTTCTTTTACTCTGAAAGATCCCCTTCCCACAGTTAAGGGAATCAATTGGACAGGTGTAAACACAGCTATAGGGAGACCACTTGGGCATTTAATGCTATGGTTCAGAAAGCAGATGATGGTGGCTTTGCCCACCAGTAGTGGCAAAGTTGATAGAAAGAAACAGAAGGATTTGGAAGACGCTTCAGAAGCAGAATAAAAATATAATGGGTAGAATGCATGAAATGACTCATGTTTCTAGGCTGGCTGAAAGCAAGGATTCCTAGCAGGGGGACCTTCAAAGGCAAAGAAGGTCTTTGGAGAAAGACTGAGTTTGGTTATGGAAATGTTTGTGTTGTTACCAAGTGAAGCGCCAAGTTCACACTTAATGATTTAAGCAGAAGAGTCTAAACTAGATATAGCTGCAAGTTTATTCAATAAACACTAGCAAATGCTTACTAGTTACCAGTTACCACTGAAGCACTTTTACATAATAAATTGTTTAATCTGCCTACAAACCCCCTGATACAAGTACAACTGTTAAACCTATTTTCTCTATGAGGAAACGAAGGTCCAGAATTATGAAAGTTCCCAACATGCAGAGCCCACACTCAAACCCAGGCCTAGCTTCCTAGTCTATCCTCTCAGCCACTCAGCAGACTGCAGACTGCAGGAAGAGAATGGGCATGTGTGAGACTACAGAGTCATCAAGGAGAGCATGGAGCCCTGAGGAACTCAAATTATTAAAGGTCAAGAGTAGAACATGAATTGGCAAAGGAGACAGATCACTTCCACAAACCTGTCAGATCCGTTTGCACCAAAATATTTGTCCAGCAAGGCCTGCCCCTTTCAAGTCAGCAGAACCCAGCGGGAAGTCAGATGATGGCTCATATCGATTAGTCTGGACATGCACCCCACTGGATACGAAATATTGGAAATTCATCCCGCTTGGGAAACCAGGACAAAGCTTCCACGCCGCTTCCCAGGCCCTGCGCAATCGGTGTTCCTCCCAGGCTGACTCTTCTGCCAATAACTTGACTTGCATTATTTTTAGTGAAATATCATGTAGCAAGCTGCTCCTAAAATACTTCCAGTCTGGAGTGCTGGCAAGAAAAACATCAAAAAAGAAGAAAGCTGGGAGTGGATGACAACAGTGGAAAAAGAAAAGAAATAACAAAGGTGGGGAAGCATACTCAAAAACTGTTACGGAAAAAATATAATCTTTTAAGTGAAAAGCGTGGAATGTCATCAAGTCCCAGTCAATCTCAAGGAACTGCATTCACCCATGTCATCCTCTTTCCTAATTAAACAATTGCCCAATTCTTCTCTAGCGACGTGTGTACTGGTTTCCATTCACCAGAGAATTTCACAGTAACTTCAGCAGCAGAAATCCATGTAGAGTAGTGCAGGGCTGTGTGTGTGTGTGTGTGTGTGTGTGTGTGTGTGTGTGTGTGTGTGTGTGTGTGTGTGTGTATGTGTGTCCTGGCTCTGCCATGTGTTAAATGTATGACTTCAAGAAGCAACTTCTCTGTGGCCTCAGTTTCCTCATCTGTAAAATATTTGAAATGGTATCTGGTACAGTATAGTAAATACTCAAAAAAGAATAAAATAGTCTTATTTTTATTATTAGCAGAAGAACTGATTTTCCTCATATGCTTTTAACAAAAAGGGTATTTTCAAAAGTTCTAAGCTACCATGTTATTTGTCAGTCATGGTCACTAGGCATTACAGGAGGATTTTTTCAACTTAATTTGAGTGTAACAAGTTGAATTCCTCTCCATTATTATTTGTAGCAATCATGGTTCAATCAGAGAAGCAAAAATAGTGGTGGGTGGGGAATGGAGATGGAGAGAGACTGAGATTTGCAGCAGAGATTAGGCTTTTTACAGCTGTGGGATCTGGTCCAGAGGCCTCTGTAAGTCTGTTGTCTTCTTTTCTAACCCTGGAACTTGAAGCCACAGAGAAGACTGTCAGAAAGGAAAAATGAATTTAGGGTTAGGGAGAGCACAGTCAGGCTGGAATCCACACGTGACTACCCGGAGCTCACAAAAACTGACTAAGATGTACAAGTTCTTGTTCTTTCTAACCTTGAAGAAGAGGCTATCCCACAGGAGTGGGCACCTTGATCCAGGAATTGAACATACACAAACAACTCAGGAGTCAGACCTGAAGTCATTTGAAGAAGATTCCAGGAGTAGGTGCATGCTTTGGGACCACCCCCTGCCTCATACCAGTGAAATGAGTTAATAAATTAGATAACAGAAGGTGTGAACCACAGAATGTGTACTAATTCACCTTGCCTTCAACTACCTCACTAAAATCTCTTTTATGGTCCACCCCAAGTGGAAACGTAAAGAAACAGGAATTCTGGAAAAGGTATTTCACATAGTCTATTGTTGACATAATACAAAACCACTGAAACTTAATGTGAGTATGTACCCACCCCTCTGGTTGGCCTAGGACCTGGTTGCCAGCACAGTGAAAACTGGTTTACATTCCTTATTTGATGCATTTTCAACACAAATCTATTGACTGTCTATAGGTCACAGGTGAGGAAACTGAGGAATGGAATTCCTCTTGAGTAACTTGGCCAAGGTCAAATGAGATTTATTTATAAATGATGAGGCATACAGCTGAGTTATGGAGTTAGTTCCTGCATTAACCAGATTGTCTATATCATTAGAATTCAAAATGGGTTAGCTAATAACCACAACAGATAATCAGCTTATAGTTCTTATCCCTGCTCTTGTTAAAAATAATTGGTCAAGAGAGGCCCAAGGTACTGATATACCTAGTGATTATATTATACACTTGGAATCTCATGAAAGTGAAGGAATTATCAGGTATTGTTTATATATAAATATTATTATCTAAAAATAAACAGATATCAACAGCAAATGGAATTATTCTGCAGGCTTAATTTCTTTCATTTCAATTGTATAAGATAATGTTAGTTATAATCTAAATGTAAGTCATAGTTAGTATACTGTTATTATATATATGGGCACATCATTGCACCACATTGCACAGAATTTAATAAGAATTGAAATGGAAATCCTCATTGTCACTTAGTTAAGAGTAATCAAAGTCTCTGAAGCTAAGATCCCTCCAGGCAACCATGGGATTCCACCCACAGAGGAAAAATCCCAATTTACTAGTTAAAACTCTATTTATTTATTTATTCATTCATTCATTAATAAAGAAAATATAGGACCATTGCTGAATAAGATGCAAATCCTCCTGCAAATGATAGCTATGAACTCTGTACTTAATGTAAGTGGCAGCTAACTGAAGTCACTAGAAAATAAAATGTTGCAAACAGACTCTTATGGAGAGTCCATGCTCATAGGACAGGAGTTGTGTAGAGTGAATTTCCATTCTTAATTCTTAGGCCTGAGAACAGGTATAGTCAGTAGGGGACTAGTGACAGTGAGGGACACCAGGGAAAGACTCCAGTCTTTTTATTCTAGGAAGCCCAAAAAATCACATTTGAGGGAACCAGTTTCTGAAGAGAGAGGGAGAACCCTGTAAAAAATTGGTTAGGGATGGGGGACCTCCAAATTCTATCTGCTCTTACTCTCAATAACTTGACTAAACACATGCAGAACAGACTCAAAAACAGTTTCCCAAAAACAAATGAAATGGATTGGGTTTATATTTGCTACGCAAGAAACTGAGTTTTTAGTTCTAGTACAAAAATGAAACAAAAATGCTTGCTAAAACTTAAGAGACAACATTTATCACAGAAAAAGTAGCAGAATCTAATCTCCATAATTTAAAATCAGATAACCTGGATTTAATCAATATTAACTGACAAATTAAGAACCAGGAAAATGAAACTACTTTTAAGAGAAAATAAAATAAAACTAACCATAAAATAATCAAAATGTTGAACTTAGCAGACTAAGGTGTTAAAGCAACTATTATGAGTCTCTGAGATGAAGGTTTGAAAAGTGATCATTAGTGGGTGAAAGGATAGGAAATTTCAGCAGAGAAACTGAATCAATTAAAAAAAAAAGCACCAAATGAAATTTTAAAACTGGAAAATATAACATCTGAAATTAAAAATATATGTATCAGATGGACTTAGTGCAGTGTGGCAATGAGAAAAGGTTTAAGTGAATCTAAAGAGAGATCAATGGAAATTATTCAAAGTGATTATCAGGTAGAAGAAGATTAAACAATGAACAGAACCTCGAGGACTTGGTAATTATATCCAATGGTCTAATACACAATATCCAATATAGAAAGACCTACTACAACCCAATAAGACAAAGCAACAACAACAAAAATAGTGGGCAAAACATTTGAATGAGCACCCTATAAGGGAAGTGCACATATATGGCCAAAAAGGCAAATTAACAGATATCCAGTGTGACAAATCATCAGAGAAATATACATTAAAACCACAGTGAGGAACTACCAAACACTTAGCAGAATGGTCTAAATTTAAGACTGACAATACCCAATGTTGACCATGATGTCAAACAGTAAGAACTGTTAATGTGAAGCAGTCAAAATTGTCAGACATTAATGGTGGGGCTGCACAATGGTATAGACACCTTGGAAAAGTTTGGCTATTTCACAGAAAGTTAAATATATATATGATTTAACAATCCTACTTCTAAGTATTTATCCAAAATACATGAAAATATATGTCCACACAACTTGTGCATGAATGTTTACAGCAACAGTGCTCATAATAACCAAAAACTAAAACAACCCAAATATCTATTAACTACTCGATAAGTAAACAAATTGTGATATATACTTGTTGTGAAATAGTATGAAGAGAATGAAATCTTGACATGCAATAAAATGGGTGACTCTTGAGAGCTTATGCTACATGAAAGAAATCAAGTACAAAAGACTATATACAGGATTATTCTATTTATATGAATTCTATAAAAGATAAACTACAGTGACAGAAAGCAGATCAGTATTTGCCTGAAACTCAGATTAAATGAATCAATTGCAAAGGAAAACATGGATATATTCTGTGTGATGGAAAATTTCTATGGCTTGACAGTGAAGGTGGTTACCTGACTGGATACAGTGACAAACTCATGAAACCATATTTTATTTTATTATTTTTTTAATATATATTTTTATTGTTATTTATGTCTTTTACATTTTGTATTCCCCTTGGGTGGCCCACCACCAATTCACCCGTGATCCATCTCCATGGTTCCTTGTGTTCTTTTCTATTCCATTTTATGCCCTTACCCTCCCCTTACCCCTTCACTCCCCCCCCTTTACTGTCTCTCTCCTATTTTTAAATGGTGAATCTTCTGAAAAGTAAACTATCCTTCAATAAAGCAGGGAAATAAAACTTTTTCATAAAAATAAATATCAACTCAAGTACCTACTCATAAAATATATTTGTAGGGCTTGCTGGTGATATTTGTGAAATTAGATATCAAGCAAATAATTACAAGACTTGACTCAGATCACTGGAACCAGGGCTTTGGGATTCTAATCCAATTCTGTTTCTAGAAATTTCTTCCATCAAGAGGTAGTTTCTTTGGATTTCAGTTTCTGCCTCAAAAAAAGGGGGAGGCATGTTTAAATGTCACAAAGAGTTAACTACCTCACATGTTCCAACTCGATTTCTTGCTCATGGTCAAACTCTCATGGAGTCCAGAATCCCAGAATCCTTGTCAACACAGAATTCTCAGCAACAAGTACTAACAGTTGAGTTGTGATCTCTAAGAAGTTTTCATTGCCATTATGTCCAGAAAATAAATAAATCTCTGTAACCAGAATAGAGGTCTTAGGACCATACTTCTGTTGATATTTACTAAAGTGATACATAGTTCTTCTAGGCTTGCTCAAAACAAAGAATGAGTAGCAACAGCTATATGACAAGATGAGGCTGAGCAAACTTAGTGCAAGGAAGATGGAAAAACACTGAGAGTCTGTGTTGAATGCAAGCTTTGGAACGTGATCTACATGTGGAATTCAAATGAACCCCATCAACATCGCACAGGCTCACTCTTGTCCTCCCTAGTTCATTGCTGTTTGTTTCTGCTTACTGAAAGCAGAAATCCTTCCATTTCTGTTCATTCAGACAATTTATTCTGATTCTGTCTTATAATAAAATTACTTTCATGCAAGTATCACCCCAAGTTGTGTGTGGGCACAGCAAGAAATTGTGCTGTGACCAATTAATGCTATCAGTATATCATGTTTGACAGCCAAGCTCCTCACCCTCACAGCAACACTCTGGAGCTGATATGATTTCCCTCCATTTTGCAGATGAGAAAAGTGAGTTTCAAAGAGGTTGCATAAGTTTCTCAGTCTGACTAACTGTAAATGATAAAATTGAACTTTGAAGCCTAAACTTTCCTCTCTTGTAGCTGCTCTCTCTGTGTCTCTTCATAATACCATCTCTTATCCACTCAGTTCCTGGCAAGTGCCTATTACAAAATAGGCTCTAATTAACATTTTTACAAACTTAATTAATGGGAAACATGCCAACTTGGTACAGCCAGTTCCAAGAGCTGAGTCTGCATTGTAGGCTCCTGCCCTAATTGCCACAGGACTAGAGAGCCATCCAAGTGGGACCACGGGGTACTTAGTCTGAAGAGTTTGGGGTATAAAGGAAAGAGACATGAGGACTATGATCCATACAGCCCAAGAATATTCAAATAATCAAAAGCTCTTTAAAGAAAAAGGCAGTGGGCTTAGAAGCTGAGGTCCCTTAAAATGCCTTCATAGCTTCTCCTATAGTTTTGTTTTGAACTTTTCCCTTCTATCTTTGTGATTCTCCAGTTGCCTTCCACTGAATTTCCCATTTCCTTTTTCTCAAATAGGGAGGTTCTTTTTAAGCAGTTGTGACCCTGAGGGCAAGTCTGAGATGCAGTGACACTTTCTTACATGGAAAATTGGAAAATAAGCTGTATTGGAAAATGAGCAAAGTATTTACACGTTGGTAGAGCATAAAGGGTCAGGACCAGAGAAATATGCCTTCAAGTGATTAGCAGGTGCTTCATTTTCACTGTGCACAGGCAACAATATCAAAATTATGTGGTAATAGATCTATAATTTTTTCATGGAGAAAATTGGCACCAAAAGAAAATTTTATCACATTACTCTATGCTCAATATTCTGCATTCGGTTGTCATGCATATTGAAGTCCACAGCATTAAATGCTCTTCATAACTTGACCAATACCTTTGCTTAGCACCATCTCTACATTCAATCATCAGCTAGCTTCACCTCAGTCACAATATGTTACTTCCAGCATTCATATATCACATATCAGGTGAATATCATTTACCTCTCTGCCTTCATGCACAATATTCTTCCTCAGAACTTTTACCCTTCTTTACTCTTAAACGCTAATTTAAAGCTTTACCTCTTCCCTAACTGCCTGAATCTGGTGTAAGGGGCCCTCATCTTCATTCAGCATAGAACCTGGGACTCCTCTTAACATATTTTTCATTTTAATTGTCAGTTTCATTTTCATAATTCCATTTATACCTCAGCATAAGCTCCTCGAGAACACAGGTCATATCTCGTTGTGTAACTATGTCACCCAGCATAGCATCTGGTGCATAGTAGGAATTTAATAACTACTTTTTTTTAAATTCATGAGTATCATTTCTGTTCCTAGATGAGACATGAATGTAAAGGAATTAAGGAAAATATCAACCATTTGTTTTTGAGGTAGAAGCATGGAGACATGTTTCTCTAAAAGATGCATCTGTTTATCTCCAAGTTTCTATTAATCAGTCTGGTAAAGATGGCAGTATTCACCAAAGTACATTTCCCAGCCTCACTGGTGGTTTGGTTGGTGGCTTGATGAGTTCTGGTAAATGGAACCATATATGCTGAAGTGATGTAAGCCACTTTTCAGCTTACTGAGCTTACTGAGAGACATCTC
The DNA here is from genome assembly GCA_004024925.1 of Scalopus aquaticus. Classification (NCBI taxonomy): domain Eukaryota; kingdom Metazoa; phylum Chordata; class Mammalia; order Eulipotyphla; family Talpidae; genus Scalopus; species Scalopus aquaticus. The sequence goes on along the minus strand of PVIJ01005875.1, from coordinate 11,276 downwards.
CCATCTGTAATGCTCCATTTTTATTCTTCTTCCTCCTATCTGCGGTTGGATAATCCAAGGGAGGCTTTTAAGTCTCAGTACAGTGAAGTCACAGATGGAAATAGTCGGGGTCGCAGAGTCACTGTTTGGGGGAGAGCAGCTATAGAGTCACTGGATTGTAACCATCCACACCAAATGTTAAGTTGCCAAGACTTGAGATTATTTATCAGGGGATCTTGAGTAATCTAGTCAAATAAGCATTCTATCTGTGCCATATTGCTCTTGTACAAGATTCCACAGACATCTGAAAACGAAGCTGTTAAGATCTTAAGGAATCATTCAATTAAGTAGCACTTACTAAATTTTCTCATTGTAAAATACTCACAAGGGAAACTGGAAATTGCCAAAGGAAGCATTTCAGAATCGAGCAGACCAGATGAGATAAGCATGCAGCAGGGGCCTGAGATGCAGTGTTTGTGGTATCAGAGCTATATCCACAGAGTGGTTTTGACAACTTCCTTACCTTACCCTTAGGACCTGTTTATCTATAGAGTCAGCAGACATGCAGCTTGCTTGAGTCCTTTAGTGATTAAAGAGAAAACAAAGTTAACTGTAGTTAAATGAATCCTGAAGCTTTTGTGGTGGAGGACCACGACAAAGTATATGTGGCAGGGGAGGTGATTCCCTTGGAATACTGCTCAAAGCAGGTCTCTTCTTCCCATCAACACACCCCTTTCCTGATCGTTCCTACTCCAACTCCTGTTTTCCTCTCATGAATGATGGTGTTTCTGCTACTAACGTCATGTCCTGTCTGTTAAAGTCGCAGCCAAAGTGTAACTCTAGAGATGTGGTTCTTGTAAACAAGAAAGTGGAGAAACCAGAGAGTGATTACACTTATATAAGCAAAACAACCAAGGCCACTCACTGTAAGTATCACCACTGAAGGAATGACTTTCCTATATTATTGAGCATATTTGATAGAATTGCATAGGATCTTAAAATAGAGTGTGACCAAACAGGATAATGCAAAGCTGAATGGATATGGTAGAATTTAGGAATTATGGGGTAATTAACACCACCAGGGCTCCAAACAGAGACATCATTCAATTCTCAGGAGTCCATCACACCAGGTATATGAACAGGACATCTCTAGGGGTGACCCCCCTGCCCCCACCCCATGAGCCTCTTACTGAGGAACAACTTTGTGGCAGCTATGGAAATGCACTGCTCTACTCTCTTATTGTGAGAGATGTAACTGATGGGTGGCCCCAGTTTCTGCATCTTGAATATATCAGAGCATTCATGCTCAAGTCCACCTTCCCAGGGGCTGCCCTCAGCCAATGACTGAGAGGCCAGGGGTAGGTAGTAAGGCAGGCTCATTCATAGGAGGCAGCAAGAATTTTCTTTCTTGACTTTAGATCAAGGGCCTTCCCATTGGCTTGGTCAAATCTTTTCTAACATCTTAGATTCTGCCAATCCAACTTTGCTTCCTTCCCTTTTTTCTCTCTCACAGGGATTAGACATGCTTTATGTTGTCCTCTGCTCTCCCCTTTTAACCTTCTTGAGTGTTTCTCCAGAAATGTCTTGCATGTCTAACGTTGTCTTGGCGTATGCTTCTTGGAGTCCCCAAACTAATACACGATCACATCTACAGGAGGGGTTCCAAGAGTTGAGTCTGAATTGCAGGTTCCTGCCTTAATTGCCATCCAAGTGGAACCATGGGGCACTCAGTCTGAGTAGTTTGGGGTGTAAAGGAAAAAGATATGAGGACTGGGATCCATACAGCCCAAGGATATTCAAATATTCAAAAGCTCTTTAAAGAAAAAGGCAGCAGACTTAGAAGTCGAGGTCCCTTCAAATGCCTTCATACCTTCTCTTCCTATGATTTGTTTTTAACTGCTCCTTTATGTCTTTGTGATTGTCCAGTTGTCTTCCATTGGATTCCCTCTATTTCCTTTTGCTTAAGCTTTAACAGAAAGCCAGAAACGATTTCTGTCACTTGCAACCAGGCAAACCGGAATGACTGTGGGGAGGCGCAGCCAGAATCTTCATAAGGTTTTTACAGTGCTGCCAACTTCATCCAAACCCTTTGCTAACCCATTTATACATCAGGCTTCTGATGATGTCGCTGAGGTTTTAGGTTTTGCTGTGCCCTCTGCATGAAGTAGGTTTTATTTTTAAATTGTAAAAAATTAATTTTTCCAAGGCAATGAACATACATCTAAATTTCCCCAAGTAAAATTTAAAAGAGAAAAAACCATGACTCCAGTGAGGACATTTTGATAGAAGTTATGGGGAAGGATGTGTCAAGCATCACTTACTAGATCCCACAGATAAGGAGAAGGCTTGGGAACTGTGAAAGGAAGATCCTGGTGAATATTAGGACTTAGTGAAGAAGGTCCAAGAGTAAGATCACTTGAGAGCACGTTTTTAACTCTGAATGTTGAATTGCTAATGAAATAGACAAGATGTTAGATCATGAGGGAGGAAGCACCTCAAGGAGACATGAAATGGAGCAAAACCAGAAGATTCCTTACTGGCTGTGTTTGAAAACATGTGCTCCCTGCCCACAGTTCCCTGTGGCAATGTCAGCAGAGTTCTAAGTGCCCCAAGGTACACCTCTGGGGCCCCAATGCACCAAAGAGCAGGTGACTAAGTCCTATCACCTGCTCACTGTTCATCTAGGGAGAGGAACCGGAGGTGGGCTTGGAACCAGGGTAATAAAGACTGAGACAGCCACATGATGAACAGGCCACACCACCTCTAAGTACAGCTGCAATGTGTTTTTAGTTTTATGAGAAAAGTTTGCATTTTTTCACTTCACTTTCTGAGTGATTCAGGAACAGATGGCAAAACTTTTAAGGATTGTTTTTAAAGCTCCAGAAATACTTTTCTCTCTTTCTTTTTAAATACCGGTTCATTGACCATAGTTAATGGGTAAAACATGAAAAAACAATGTAATTAGTATAATATAATATACACTCCAAGACTTAGAAACTTTGTCCCCCTCTCCCCACAAAAAAAGACGTAGTCTAGATTTTCAATCAGAAGAATCAGGTGATAAGCTGAGAATCTACTTGGCCTCAAGAGTTCCCCCGGGAGTTCACAAAAATGTTTTCAAACACCAGGCAAGGTCATCATTCCTGGTCTGTGTGGCAAAGTCCAGATACACACATGCTTACGGGAGTAGAGGGCCCAGGGCTCTCTGGGGTCATTTCAAAGCTTTTCATTTGGTTTGGAAACAGAGAGGAAGACAGATGATTAGTCATCATCTGCTTAATCTCCAGTGACAGAATTAAAGAGCACAATTTTATTTCTGGCCTGCCTTGCTTCTGTCTTAATCTTTTTGGAAGCAGAAGGAAGATGGCAATCATGCTGTGGAACATTCCTTCCTGCAAACTCTCAGACCAACGTGTACCTTTCCCTCAGAGGCCCAGTGACATATTTTCCACCACAGAGGGTCTGGAGCGAGGAGAGGTGGCTGTCTCTTCCACGCGGTGCTAGTGCGTCTGCCCTGCCTCCGCTCGGACACGGACACTGCTCCATGTTGACAGATAAGGTCTGGTCCGCAGATCCCCCTTCTCCTGCTGGCCTGGTCTGGGAAGTTTCAGACTTTCACCTGACCCTTTTTCTACTGAACTCAGGCACTCTCTGAGGAAGGCTTCTGGGTTCCAGAACTTGACCTGGGTTGGTACTTGCCCTTCACTGACTCTGGGCCACTGATTTCTTCTCTCCTTGTGGGTAACAGCTCATTTTCTGCCCAGTGGGCCCCATGGCCTTGCCTCCCAATATTCCATTTGCAATAGCCCAAACCAAAATAGCACCAAAACTCTTCCCAAGGACAAGCAATAATTTATAATCCATTTAAAGGGCAGCCTAAATCCAGATGGAGAGGAGTGGCAAATGAATCAGCCTATGTAATTTAACTTTAGTCTTTACTACAACTCTGTGAGTCATGTCCTCAGATTAACACAAATCTATAGATGAACAAACTAAGGTACGTAGAAGGTTAAAACAAATGGTAGAGTCACAATATTTAGTATGAAGTAGAGCTGCAATCTGAATGCAGGCAGTCTGGTGGAAAAAGCTCTTCCCCACAATACTGTATTTGCTCCCTAACTTCTAATTAAATAAATATCACCTGCAAAAAAGCCTCTTTGTCCACTGTCAACACTACATTCTGCTTTACTTTTTCAAGACTTTTAGCTCATTGGAGTTCGAACCTCTCCATATCAGAGCCTTTACTCTCCATGCATATCAAACGGAATCTCTCTAGGATTGTTTGGCTAGATTTGTTTTCAGTTTCTGCCCTCTCTAACAAAAGAGGGCAGTGACATTTCCCTAGACAAAACAAAGCTATTGTTCCATGAGGCAGTTGCCTCACCCCCATTCCCAGGGACTTGATTCAGATTTTGAATTTCCTTCTTGATCATCTGTCCTTCCTTGGTTGGGAGTGCTCAAGGCCAGGGCATGCAGCAGCTAGTATATGCACACGTCCTAGAACTTGGGGAGAGGCTCTCCTCTGGTTTGTCCCTGCCTCTTCCAACTCTTTCTCATTTCCTCCTCCTTTTCAGAAGTTCTTTTTATTTTTTAACTCAAGAGTTCATTTCCCCACTCACCATGAAACCATGTATGCAGAAACCACATACAAATATTTCTTGAGTCGAGGTCTTCAGTTGAAACCTCTTCCCCAAATTTCTCTTTATATATTAAAATGCCTTCAAGATATCACTATGTGGGCACTGCCCAAGTGATCTCAAAGACAGCACAACTACCTTGGGGCATTTCACTAGCTCTTTCTCTGCCTGGTGTGATCTTTCACTAGACATCTCATACTCATTCCCTCACAGACTTCCCTGATCCTCTTCTTTAAAAATAGTAAAAGTGGTACATGTCTACAATGGAATACTATACAACAATCAAAATGATAAACTAATACAATTTGCAGCAATATGGATGGAGCTAGAAAGGATCATGCTCAGCAAAATAAGCCAGAAGGAAAAAAAAATACATTGAATGGTTTCACTTACAGGAGGAATATAGTTGAGCCAAATAAGAGATTAGGAGGAGAAAATAACAGACAAAACAAAAACAAAAACCAGGAGGCAACCATAAATTAGAGACATTCTACAGGGAAAGGGGAGAAAGAGGGACCAAAACAGGGGAGAAAAGAGCACAATGGACTATGGTGATGGTTTATGGGTGAATCGATGGTGGGAAACATACAGGAAATATACAAAAGTGTAAACAATATAAATTAAAAAATTAATTAATTTAAAAAAATAGTAATGCCTTTGCCCCACACTATCCTTATCTGTCCACCTCCTCTGAATGCAAATTCTATCGAGTGTGCCCTTCTGTCTGCTCTGTGCAGTACTGCATCCCCAGCATCTTGGAATAGTACTTGCCACAATGTGGGTCCTCACTGCAAGATAGAAGTCTGGAAGGAAGGAAAGAGGGATGGAGAAAGGAATAAATAATGAACAAACCATCTCCTTACTCCTACCTCAGATCTTCCCAGTCCCAGTCACTCTGCTTCCAATAGAATGTTCTAAAATGCATATGTAGCCTTGTGGACGAACTTATAAATAGATTCTTCAACTCTCTCTTGTTCCCATAAATATTTATTGTGGATACTAGTTTTACATTCTAATCTTCGCCACCCTTATCAGTCTCATTTCTGACCACTCTCCCATGAGCATTCTATACTCCACCCAGCATTTGCCAAATATATCTGCCATGAAAAAATGGTCCTACAGACAAAGAAATCTGGACAACTCATGCCATATTATGAGATAAACTAAGGCATATTACAATTTTTAAGAGTTTATTTGAGCAAAAATCAATTTGAATTGTACATCATCAAATGAGAATTATGTAGGGACACTCCACCATCAGGAGTTAAGGACAAGGTTTTTAAAGAGAAGACAAGAAGGCAAAGCAAGGAAATGATTTGACTGGCTGTAGTTTAAGTGTATGTGTGTGTGGAGGGGCGGACTACATTATTTGGGAAAGCCTGATTAGCTGTTTATGATCGGTGGTTCTTATCCTTGAATCTAGCTTGGGTTTTCACTTGCTACCAAGGCCTTAGAGCCACCTCAGAATGATGGCCTCCTTGTTTGATTACTTTAGCAATACTATATCTTCATTTTAAAGAATCAAAAAGCAACTTGGCCATAAAAAAGCAAAAACAAATCAAGGATTCACTTAAAAAGGAAAACTAAGTTTATTTAGTCCAGGTTTCTCTCTCCCTCCCCCTTTCCCTCCCCCTTTCCCTCTCCCTAACCCTCTCCCTCTCCCTATCTTTTTCTTCTCTCTCTCTCTCTCTCCTCTCTCTCCTCTCTCTCTCCTCTCTCTCCTCTCTCTCTCTCTCTCTCTCTCTCTCTCTCTCTCTCTCTCTCTCTCTCTCTCTCTCTCTCTCTCTCTCTCTCTCTTCTGTCCAGAGACCCCATTTTCTGAAGGGCAACTATAAACAGGAGCTCATGGAACAGTTTGGGAACCAGTGCTTCACAAGACCACTTACAGTTCCCTCAACACCCAGCCTCTCGCACTCTTCCAGGTTTCCCTGCATAGTTTCTGTGTCTAGAAAGCCCATTCCCCCTTTTGATGCCTGAAGAATTCTTATTTCTATAAGCCCATCCCATAATACTCAATGCGAGGTTACTTCACTCTGGTAAGTCCCCTTTTGCCTTGCTCCCCAGTATACCTGGTACTCCCCTTGATCACAGCACCCTCTCCCTTGTCTCCCTTATTATTCCTGCTGCTTTCCTGAATACACCACTAGATAGTAGATTACCAGGAATCCGGGATCATTCACCACTGTACCCCACATCACCTATCACAGTGCTAATACCCTAATACTGCAAGTGCTTGAAATTGTGTGATGAAGGAATTGTCTCTTCCTTAGTCTGTAACACTGAGATTAATTTCCATGGCACCCAACATGATAATGGGTGAAGACTATGAAGAATGTACAGAGAAATATTTACTTTGATGAAATTGTGAAGTGTTTTTAGCTTCTTCTGTGGGAAGGTAAAAAGGAGAAACAAGCTATAATGCCACAGGAGGCCTGGCCAAGACCCACCCATCCTCACTAAACTGTACTCAACAGTCTGAAGTGATTTAATGAGTAGTCAAGATTCCTAGAGTCAATAATTTCCACTGTTGCCACTGCCTGCCTCCAGGGTTGGGAAATAAACAGCCCATCTTCAGCCCACATAAAACACAGATGCCTCCCAAACCACAAGTTTGCCCTGGAATCCTGTCACAGTCATGCCAACTGCCTGCGCTGTTACTTTCCACAGATTCTAACCACAGACTGGGTGACATTATTGTTGAAGAAAAAAAAAAACAGCCTAAGGAAACAAGCAAGAAGTGACCATGTGATCCTATCCAGTTCAATAATGAAAACTCTGAGTAGATATTTCAAAGTTCATGTAATTTGGAAGCCAAGGCATTTAGGTCATTACATTTATAAGACCCAACATCTATTATACAGTGTGTGAAACATGGTACATGGAAATGTATGATGAATGAATTTCTATAAAATGTGTTCGATTAAAAGATTTCAAGAGGTACATAAAGGAAAGGTACGAACCAGTTACCTAGCAAGGATATCTTAAAATAAGAACTAGGTCTGGTGTCTGGTCAACAAAGAAAAGATTGAGCAGGACAGTTCTTCTAACTTTGCTAGTCTGCCATTGAAACAGTAGGACCAAGAAAGGGAAGAAAGCCACATGGATGAGGGTGGAGATTGCTAAACAAAAGGTCTTGCGGTCCAACTGATTAATAAGCCACCTTACTGTGCAACCAGCCTGCAGGCTTTATACTTTCATGCTAAATGAGCATCACTGCCTCCAGCTTCTTTAGCAAGACCTGGTCTCTAGGGTTCTGCTTAAGGTAAACATAAAACAGCCAATCATTGCTAGGTCCTCCAAAGAATCTTACAAAATGTGTTGTCTAAAGAACTAGGCGGGGGACAGTGATCTCTCATCAATTAGAGTCTTTCAAACTATCTTAAATCAATTCCAAATGACTTAGATGTAACTCTAATTTTATTGTCCTAGTACTGCCCAGGAAACAATTCTGTCCTATAATTGTGGCAGATCAGTTTTCTGCCTTTCCCTTTCCTGTTTTGTGTTCTGAAAGTCTCACCCCTGTGACTACATCACCCGGGCTCCTTTGCCCTCTGATTTCCAGTTTCATATAGTCAGTAAGAAACAGCAGATCCAAGGTGGGAGAGCAAAGCCCTCGAGCCCTTCCTTTCTCCCTTGCTGTGGGGCTGGGATCCTGGCATGGTCACAGACTGCTATGACTGTTACTCAGTCTACAGTGCCAGCTCCTTTTTTCCCTCGCTTCTGGCTCAAGATGGTAGTGGATTCCCACAGCTGACTGTCATTGGCTGTCCCACCATTCCTTGTTAATTTCCTTAAATCTTCTCGGACCTATGAAATTGCTTCTTCAATACATTATTTTCAGTATAACACTATGCATGTGCATTCTGACTGACACACCATGCTGAGGAGTTTCATTTGTATCCTAAGTATATCATTTGTATACTAAGCAAGTACACATTGAAATGTTTTAAGCATTGAGTGAAGAATGTGGAAAAAAGTCATAATTAGATTTGAATTTCAAAAATATGACTCTGGCTATGGTTAGGGAAATAGATTTCAAAAAGATGGGAGTATTTATGGGTGGATCAGTTTGGAGGTTACGGTAGTGAACTACAGGAGAAATGATGGTGGTTTGAGCCGTGGTATTGGTAAAGGTAAAGATGGAGAATTTTAGAGGTACTTGAATGTAAATTCAAAAGAAACTAGTGATGGATTTAATATAGAGATAGGGAAATAGGTTAGAGACCGAGATGTCAAAATTTCTTTGTCTTTTTTTTTTTTGCGGGGGGAGGGGGCAGAGGTTGGTCGAGTTATACAAGTAATATAGTATTAAGAGAAAAGACTTCTAGAACAATGTTCATGATTTTTATGTAAGACATATTCATTTTGAGTTGTCTTTAAGATCTCTAAGTGGACAATTTTACAAGTCTAGCAACTCAGAGTCAAGGTCCAGACAAGATTTGCATTTGGAAGTTGTCTCTGTATCAGTGTTCATTAACCCTGAGGATTATGGTCCCTGAGAATGAGAAACGCTTTCAATGTCCCAGACAGAAATCTTATGGAGCCTGATTAGAGACCCTGAAGTTGAAAACAAATAAGCAAATATGTGAATTGAAACTACCAGTTGAATATTTATTGTTTACATCAGACGCAAACATCTTAATACAAACATTAAAAAAATAAATAAGAGCTATCTTTTAGTAAGTACATATTATATCATTTTCTATTACCTAAGTCTGATTAAAAATGTCTTAAGGCCTTATGAGAGGATACATGCTAAGTGAACAAAGTAATACACTCAAGTTCTTAACGAAAAACACTTTCACCCTGAAGTGCTAGGACTTTATATCACACACTGGTAAGTTGTCATGGTAACTAACTATAGGTTGCTGTCATTATTTGTGCTGTTCCATGTCCTAGAAATGTGACCTGGGTTCCTATCCATATCACCCATATCCAGTAGAGGAAAACAACCTCCTCATGATCCAGAATCTTACCTTCAGCAATTGTCAGAGAAATTTTCCTAGATTCTTACTCTTAAATCCTCCAAGAAGACTCACTGGATCCAAACACACTGTAAAATCTCATCTTTGTCCATTTTTAATCAGAAGAATTAAATCTACATCTATAGAACAAAGACATTGTTTTGCAACTGAAACCAAATGGGACTTTTGACACAGCAAGACAAATTGTTTTGGTTAAACATGTACCTATTTATGCACATACATATACATTCTTACAAACATCTCATAACACAAAGCTTATTTTTGTCATTTGTAGTCTACTCTGAAATTTTCTATTTAACCCATTAGCTTTTTAAAATGCTGATTTGGTCCACTCTTCATCTACAACCAATTTCAACTAATGTTGAAAAACATTCTCAAGTCCTGGTTTTTCAACCAACTTAGAGTTCTTCTCTGTTGCACCATGAATGCATCCTTGGATTCACAATGACCGAGGCAGTCCCACTAGCTTTTGTTAATTTTTGACCCAGAGTTACTGGGGGAAAGGAGGAGAAAGAATGACTGGTGACAAATGCAGCTCTATGAGGCTGTTGCTATTTGTGATTGTCTACCTATCTGAGTCTTTCCCATTCTCAGAGAACTTGCCATTTTGTGTGCTCTCTGCAAGTTTATGACATTTTCTGTTACACCAGACAGGCACACTTGGGAGAAGTGCTTGCCTAGACTTCATTACAGAGGAGTTGCACTTCTGCTGAGCAACTGGTCTGCCTGAGTTGAGGACACAGTACATTGTGAAGTGACACAGTACATTGTGAGATGACCTGCTTTCCATTTTCATCTGACTTCAAACTCAGTGCAAGCAACATTCCCTTCATTTCTAAATCCAAGTTCCATTCTCATCTTTATTTTCCTTCTTCCATATATATATATGCTATTTTGCATTTTATATATCTTTGGAAGTCGCTTCAGATATATTTTTCTTTCTGGAGCATTGCAGACTATAAAGGGAAAAGGGTGTAAGGAAGGAAGGGAAGCCCCGCAGAGGGGTGCTGGGAATCTGGGTTCTCTGCCTGATCCTGGCTTTTTCAGTCACTATTGGGAAGATGAAAGGGGGCACATCCCTTGCTGCTTTCAGTGTCGACTTCCTCACTGATTAAATAAAGGAATAAGGACATCTTCCCTGGTGAGGATTATGAAGTAACGCATGTGAAGTACTTAGCAGAGTTTGTCCCACGTACTAAGTGTTCACTATTAGCTGTTGTTTTAACAACAAATATATTTGAGTTTGTGACTGTTTCCAGACACACACACCCACAGATTTGCATACATCCCACTAGTACACAGGCATGCAACATGAAGGCAGAGTTACAGCACCTTGCTAATTCAAAGTTACTGGTACGTGAGAAGAAATGCTATTTTCATGGCATCCTATTACCTTTAGAAGTCTCACATGAATTTCTGTTAAGTAACTGTATTGTCCACTGGGGTTGCCATAACAGAACACCACAGACTGAGTGACTGAAACAACAGAAATTTATTTTCTCATAGTTCTGGAAGGGAGAAGTGCAAGATCAAGTTGCCAACAAATTCTCTTTCTGATGAGACTTCCCTTCCTGGCTGGTCAGTGGCCACCGTCTCACTGTGTCCTCATGGGGCCTTTTCTCTTTGTGTGGAGAGAGGAGAGAGAAAAGAGGAGGGAGGGAGAGAGGGAGGGAGG
>PVIJ01005874.1:0-98584 GCA_004024925.1 Scalopus aquaticus | reverse complement strand
CAAATGCTGGAAAGGATGTGGAGAAAAAGGAACTCTTCTACACTGCTGGTGGGAATGTGAACTGGTCCAACCACTATGGAAAGCTGTATGGCGATTCCTCAAACTGCTCAACATGGAGCTTCCATACGACCCAGCAATACCACTTTTGGGAATTTACCCAAAGGACACAAAAACACTAATCCGAAAGGATACATGCACCGTATGTTCATTGCGACACTGTTCACAATAGCAAAGGTATGGAAGCAACCCAGATGTCCAAAAATAAATGATTGGATCAAGAAGATGTGGTACATATACACAATGGAATACTATTCAGCATGGAAAGAAGATAAACACATGCAATTTGCAGAGACATGGATGGAATTAGAGGGAATCATACTCAGTGAAATAAGCCAGAAAGAAAGAGCAAAATATCGAATGGTTTCACTTATAACAGGACTATAGGGAGGCCGGGTGGGAGAGAGACAATCAGTGTGGGGGGGGGGGGGAGGGAGGCAGAGGGAGGGAAGGAAAAGGGCACAAAATGGAATAGAAAAGAACACAAGGGACCATGGAGATGGATCACGGGTGAATTGGTGGTGGGCTACCCAAGGGGAATACAAAATGTAAAAGACATAAATAACAATAAAAATATATATTTATAAAAAAGAAAAAAAAAGACGACAGAGAGGAGAGAAAGGAAGAAAGGGAGCAGGATGGAGAGCCATAAAGAGCACAAGGAGCAGAGAGACATGTGAGGAAGCTGTACTGGCCTGAACTGTTTGGAACAGATGTGGGTGAGAGACCCATGTGAAGGTTGACTATGGCAACGTTGCTCTTGATTTTGATTTTGCTCTTTAACTCCCAGAATTGTCTGACTGTTTCTGACCCCTTTCGATGGGTTCCTGCCAGTGTTTTAAACTCATGGCAGGCTTTCAGGCCTTGCCTTGGGCCAATCCCATTTGGGTGGACTTTTGCCCACGAGGTCATGGGTAACTTTGGGTGCTTAGTTTAGAAACTATATTCTTTGTATTTGCTGTATTATCACACATTAATTGTATTAAAGTTTCTTTTCCACTTTAGATTTTATATGTTTTGTCCTAATGCAGCGGATGGCAGAACCTATTTAGAATGGGCAGGTTTGGGGTTTCTGGGGGTGCCCCTATCCCTGCCCTGTAACAATTGGAAGAGAACAAATTTAATTACCACATATGGAGACTCTACATGGTTGTAAGTAGCACAAAAAAAGGAGGGCTTTAAATCCTGAGTTAAGAAATGAGATAGGAATCTGGGTCTTAAAGGAGAGTTGAGAAGACTTCAAATGACAAAATTCAGATGCTCTGTTACTCGCTCTTTGCCATATACATAGGTTTCTACAATAGAAAGGATCATCTCTAGATGATCTACATGGCAAACATCTAGTACAGAACATTATTCAGATATTATATGTGTGTGTGTGTATTGTTATTATATAATAATATAATATATAATATATAATTATATAATAATTATAATTATATTATATAATTATATATTGTATTGTGTGTGTGTGTATAAATCTGGATAATGTCCTCAACCTTCATTCTTCTGTTGATAGCAAGGGACGGTAATGGTAATAGTTTCTATTAAAATGCATCAGGCCAGCCTAAATAATACAGGTGCTAAGGTGGCAGTTGGAAATCCTTGTCTGGGCATTTTAGGGAGGCCTATCCTTCACTACTCAGAAAAGTAAAGAGCCAGGAGGAGCTGAATTAGGTATTTGAAGCTGATAGTGTAGTGATGGTGTTGTGGGATCCCCATTCCCCACCCTTTGTTCCCCATGCCAAAGTTCTGGGTGAAGTTGGAATGTAGAGTCAGGCAGGAGGCTTCTCACCAGGACAAAAGTCTTGGTCTGAGGATATCTGCTGAAAACAGCAGACAGATATTATGGCCAGATTAGCATAACCAGCTAGACCACCTTGACAGGAAGTTAAGTGCAAATAGGAATTAGAGGTAGGATGTTTTGAGGAGTAACAGTTTTGGAGCTCCCCAGGGCAATTGCCCCAATTCCCTTCCCACTAACTTGTGCAAGACTATGATGCATCCCCAGTCCACAACCCCACCATGTACCTTCCTCCATACTGCCCACCTTCCCGGAATCTAAGCCCTTCTAATAAAAGTGGGAGAGTGAGCAAGGGAGGCTGCCATTTCTACAGAGATGTGAGCTTTGAGGCTGCATCTCCAGAGGGGTGGCCCCTCTAGGTGACTCTTTCTCTATTTCTCATTGTTGGGACTCCTGAGAAGTTGCCGTGGGAAGAACAAGTGGCACTCAGGAACATGGTGAGCACAGGAAGTTCATTACGCAGGTGGGCCCAGGAGAAACCAGCGGGCCCAGGAGAGGGTCACCTCTAAAGACCTGGGCCCCGAACAAAGGCAGCAGGGGGTTTTTATACAGAGTACCTTCTGCATATCTTTTGGTGGATTTCAGGGAAAGTTGACCTCAGTGGGGGGGAGGGGGGTCACTTACAGGCAAGGGTCTTATCAGTGATTTCTGGCCAGGTGTCTTATCAGTAAGTGGTCGTGTTCCTCCTTGGTGTTCGTTAATAAGGGCCATGCTCATTCTTGATATGGGGGCTGTGTTTGTCCTGTTTTCTCGGTTCAGAGTTGGTCTTTCTTCGTCCCATGCCACTTCCAACGTTGCCACCCCACAAGGCGACAGATAGTTGCCAGGGAGACTGATTTCATACACACACACACACACACACACACACACACACACACACACACACACGTGTATATACATGTATTCATAACTAATACTTGTGGTAAATGTGTCTACCAAAACAACACAGATAATAAAAATTAGTGAGAGAATAAAACAGAGAATGTAAAAGCAACAATAATAGAATAAGTTAAGAATTTCTAAAGCCCTGGAGGTAGGGCAGAGGAAGGAGATCAGGGAGGTTGAAAGAAAGGAAAAGTGCTAGCTTCCTCTTCAGTAACTGTACATTAGTGAAGTTAAAATTTCAAGAAACCAGGGTTCAGTATAGTCTTTAAAGATTTAGTAGTGACTACCTGTAGGATGAAATAGTGTACCTGCCAAGTGACTCAGGGGACAGCAAATTAAAGCTTATACACATGATATCTCAAGGAGTGCTTTTCAAAACTGCAATGTGCATGCAAGTCACCTGGAATCTTCTTAAAATTCCAATTCTGATTCAGGGGTTCTGGGGTGTGGCCCTGGACTCTGCGTCTCTAACTAACTCCAGGTGATGCTGCTGTTGGTCTGCAGCCACATGCACAGAGGATATGGATGACCGGAGTGGAGCCACATACCCTAAGCTCTGCAAACCCCATTCACAACATATTCTGATACACTCAGCTGCTCAGAGTACTCAGACATACCTATGTCTGTACCTTGAGTCACACAGTATATCCTCTTAGGGAAGTCCTCTTGGTTCTACCCCCACTGTCAATTCTACCAACTGACCCAGAGCAAGGTTTATTCAAGACAAAATTGCTCCATAAGGTCTCCTTGATTCCCTAGGCTAGTTACACACTCCGTTCTCTGGATCTTTGTCTCATGGAATTACTCATATTCTACCCCATCTTAAAATGTCTGTGTACATACATGTCCTAGCTCCCTTCAGGAATGCAAGGACCTCAAGAAGAGGGATCTTTCCTATTCAGTGCTATCTAACTCACAATATCAAAACCAAAACTTGTTTATATTCAATGCTCAACCTCACTAATTAAATTAATTGAGAAATGCACAATGTTCAGGTGTGAGGAGAACTACATGGGAAAACTTGGAAGTAACTGTTGCGTCGGGAGCAACACCACACAGATGAGTGGGAGTTGTGGAGCGAACTGTTATGGCAGGATGCAGCCGAGCAGGCAGAACCTGGCCCTTTTATATATTTAGTGAGAGTTTTTACTTTATAGAATAAGTTTTTCAGGGTCAGAGGATAAGGAGAAAACAACTAAGAGGAAGAAAATATGTTTATCTAAACTTTTGGGGAGAGGAGTCTGCGAATCCAAGTTAAATTTATAGCCCAGTTTCATGGCCCACTGTTTGAAGTTTGATAACCTGGCCTTCACCTGTCTCATTAAACAAGGCATTTTGCTGAAACTCTCTGGGATGAAGAGATATACATCAGTCAACGGCTCCCCAGGCTTTCCTGGTCATTCCTCATAATGCATACTCATGTTCTAGGTGATTAAAGCATCCTGCTTTGGTTCAACTTAAGAGGCGCCTTTGTGGTGCCAATGGTTGATTGATTGACTTGGCCTAACCGGCTCTGCATTGATATGGCTGAATTGCATAGCCAGAATGGTGAATTAAGCAGCTTTGGATTCTAGCAGACCCACAAGTAACCTTTCAAGTAATACTCTTCTTGGCTGATTGATCTAATGTTGTCTCTTGCATCTCTCAAGATAGTTGGCTCATTGAGGTGGTTAATGATAAATCCAGACATTTTGCCCTGCCCTGTGTGCTAATGAAAATGATTCAATCTGAAAGAGTACAACACTTGAAATAGAGCTTAAACAGAGCTAAGGAGGCAGTGACCCTGGTGGGAGACAGGTCACTGTCAGTGTGTTCTCATCCATGAGCAAGACCCCTCAGGCTCAGTGTCCAACAATAGGGTTTATCTGACAAACAAAGATTAGGAAAAGGAAAGTTTCAAGACCACAAGTGGCTGGCTATTTCACTCCAGATAATGTCCACAGTATTCAGAAGTCCAAATAAACGCTACTTGTAGAAGATGAGGTGACACTGCAGTAGCCCAAAACAGCAGTCTGAAGGTTGGGCTGGCTGCTGAACCAGACAGCAATGGACTCAACAGCACCAGAAGGTGGTGCTGGAGAACCAGAGGCTGTGTTAAGCTCTTTGATATGCTGGGCTGAGCCTGAAGGTGCTCCATCTGGCAATGTCAGAGGCAGGGCTGGAGGCATGCGCAAAGGCTGAGTCTCTGCGAAAGGCTATGGAAGTATGGAGATCCAGATGTCTATGTCTATGAAGGCCTACAAAGGTCTATGAAGGTCTGGTGAATCCCATGGAGGTTGACTGTTCTCTGTGTCTCTTCAGAGGCTGGGAACAGAATCCTTCTTCAAAGTCGGTCTGAAGAATGCTCCTTTTCAAAGGCTGACTGCAAAATGAACCCCTCTTCTCTCTTTGGAGGCTGGGAGCAGAATGAATCAAGCTGGCTCTTTCTCTGCCTTAGATGCCCTTCAAGGTCCCCCACCCTACAAGCCTGATTGGACTGTTTTTAATACTAATCATTCAGCATTAATCAGTTCAATTTCCATTTGTCAATCTGAATAACTAATGAAGAAAACTTGAACCTGATTGGTCTATTTTTCTCACAGCTGATTGGTCCCTTTTGCGTCCTAGAGTCAGATATAAAAGAGGGAAAGCCCAACCTGGCCTTCATTCAGGTCAGGGTAGGCTGGTGGGCCTGTTGGTGCCAGGAAGCTATGGCCACAGATGGTCTTGCTGGGAGGAGTGGGAACATCCACAAGTGGTGGGTTGACGCTGGCGTTCTTCAGCTCCCAAGAAAATGTCTTGCCCCATGGCCTCTGGGAGCCATGGGGATCCGGTAACAAATCCACTAATAGGCAAAAAGTATGGCGAAAGGGATTCTTCACTTTAATGCCATTTGTTTGGGCTTGATACATAAACACAGTAAATATCAGTCCAAAAATTTTTAATTTCCTTAAAATTTATGAGTAATTCCTTCATTCCCTCATTAACACATTTTCATTTTCTCTGTCCAAGTTTTGGGGCAAAGCTAAGCCTATATTTAAAAAGATCTGAAAAATGAAAATATATAGCTATAAAATATAAAAGTCATTAAAATGAATTCAAGTTTGCTTTAATTCTATTTAATCAGACTACTTGGGGAGAAATGCTATTATATTAACAGATGACAAGGAAAGTACTATTCAACTTCTATTTCTCCATTAGAGAAATTATCTCCAAATAATGATGTCTGGACTAGCCATAGATATGAGACAGCTAAGACCCAGACAGGAAGAAAACTAGAACACTGAGACTTCTTTCCAGTGACAGTGAATCTAAGGAAACTAGAGTCTTATAAACTGTAGTTTAAAAAATTAAGAGATTTACAGATGTTGCTGAAGATCTGATGCTTTTCCTGAAAAATTACAAAAGATGAAAATACTGAGAATAGACAAATACTGACCTGATTTTTTTAAATGGGTGAGACTAGATTATTCAAAATAGAAAAATGACCCTGATAAAATCTTATCATAGATTATTTAAATGTAACTCATCCATTATATTAAAATTACTTGTGATATTTTGTTAAAGAAATGGAAAGTTAATGAAAATCAATAGGATTACTTTAGAATTATGCAAAGCAAATTTCATTTTCTTTTGAGTGGGATCATTGGTGTGGTAAATCAGGGAGCTAAAAGATCAAAATGTCTATCATCTCAGCAAAAGAAGTAGCATAGTTTTCATCATATTATCTTGAAGCTGATGACCTTAACCAAATGCACTGTTAAGAAGCGATGTGAAAATAGAAGTCTTTGGAAATATGCCACAGGATTTTGTTGTTGCCCATTTCTGTTGCACACCCATCAAGTAATAAGTTTGGAGAGAGGCATATCATAAGGTGGTCTCCTACTCCCACTCCTGGTATTTGTCCTTATAACTGCAACTTACTCTTTAGTTCTCAGCTAAATATTAGTTCTGACTGTGCCAAGCCCCATGAATGCTAGGGACCTACCTGTATGCTTTCATTGTATTTTACGGATGAGCTGGAAACCCTGGATTTTTTAAAACCTTCTCAAATTTGAAGATTCCTTTTCTTTCTCTACCTTCAATCATATCTAAGTATCTTTGAAGTAGGATGACCTACTTTTCTGGTTTGTTGAAGACTGATGGACTTCCCAGGATACAGGAGTGTCACTGTTGTAACTGGAGACATCCTGGGTGAGTAAGAATACATTTATAGGGTTACCTGAGGAATCCTTGCCTCCCCAGCTCAGTGTCCTTAGCACTTTGCTTCTCACCTTCCTTTCTGGATTTGTGAGGCTCAGAACTATAGGAAGGTGGATTTGACAACAGGGATCACCTTTTGATAATATCATTCATAGGATGAATTTGCCTCAACTATGAGATGTTTTGAAATTAGACATCGTCTCCTTTGTGAAGTATCAGCATTGTTAACAAAATGAAACAACAGGTCCCAAATGGAGTCCTTTATGCCAAGACACATGAAGATTTAATATCTAATATAATTGCAATTGCAAGCTTGATCCTAAAGTGGAATTTTAAACTAAATTATCTGGAATTTCTTGATCAGCATTAGTGAGTTCATCTGCATAAGGCCCTCCTTAATTTTCTAGAGGAAGGTGGCTTTGCCTGACATAACCTTTTTCTTTTTTTTAATTTATTTACTTATACATATTTACATCATGGTTCATTTTTGTACAATGTTTGCTTTCTCGTCTCAGGTGTACCATTCTTTACTTTTGCTAATAACCTTGTCTCACCTTCTTTCTGACGATAAAAGCTTTCCATTTTTGTACCACTTCTTGCAGGGACTTACTATTTGCTAGATAGGCTGCTTCCCAATTCAGAATTATTTAATAACATCAATTAGAGCTTTGAAATTAACTTGTTTGGATTTTTGTTATTTAATAGTATTGAGTTGAGTTAGGGTGAAAGACATCTATAAATTGTGGCAAAAAAAAGGGCGGGGAGAGTCAGGGTAGTTCTTGTTTTTTTTTTTTTTTTTTGTTTGTTTGTTTGTTTTTTGCCAGGATGGCTTAAGAAAATGTTGAAGTAAAGAAACCCAGTTGGACTAATAGATTTAGAGCATGGGATACATTGTTTTAAGGTGACTGAGTGGAAATAATTTCTCCCAAATCAGGATTCACTAGAATCGTATTTCTTATAGGCAAAGGAAGATCACTCATCACTCATTTATCCTGTGGGAAAACCAAAATCTCTATATCCTAGCAAACGTGTCAAAGTTCAAGTTGCCTATCTGAAAAGTCTTATATGGAAATATGATCAGGATAGGGATTTTGAGAGCCAGGATTAGAAGCAAAAGAAAGAGGTGAGGAGGTAAAAGTCAACTTGAGCATCAAAAGACAGAGTTTAATGTAAGTCTGTTACAGGGCAGAGTGAGGGACACCCCAGAACCCCCAAACCTGTCTGCTCTAAATAGGTCCTGTCATCCTCCCTGTCAAGACAAAACATACACTAGTGTGTAAGATCTTTAATGGAAAGGAACTTTAATACAATTAGTGTGCAATACAGAAAAGACAAAGAAGAAAGTTTCAAATCAAGTACCCTAAGTTACTCATTCCCTTGTGGGTAAATGCCCAGCCAAACAGGGTTGGCTCAAATCAGGGCCACTGAGTCCCAAAAGCTTGACACAAGTCTAAGGCACCTCCTGGTGGTGACCTATAAGAAAAAAGCAGAAGGGGCCCAGCCTGTCTGGGACAAAAGGAGCAAAATCAAGATAAAAGCTGCCATTGTTAACCTGGCAATGGTCTCTCTACAGGTCTCTCACCCACATCTGTTTCAATCAGTCCAGGATTAAGAAACAAGCATAGTTTCTTTATATGTGTCTCTGCTCCATGGCCTCCATCTTTCTTTCCTTCCCCAGTCTCCTCTCCAGCTTCTTCTTGCTGCTCAGCTCCACTCTCCCTTGGGTGGGGCAGGGAACCTGGAACTACCCTTTTCCCTGAGTGATGAGAAAAATATAACTTAAAATAAGGTTAGAACCAGACTCACACAAGGAGTTGGGGGTAGACAGGATTAGCATAACCATTAACCCAGCTATACCAAAGCCTAGATCACAAAAGCCGACTCAGGCAGGTATCAGACTGCTGGGCTTTGGAAGGTGAAGATAAGGAGATTGAGCCCATTGTTTGAAAGTCGCCTTTCAAATTCTAGTTAGTCAGTAACAGAGGAGCCATCCTAGAAGATGAGCACCTCCCGATTGAAAGAGAAGTATATCAGGGGGGTCTCTACATTTTCTCAGCAGAGGCAGCTCTCCTCAGGGCTGCCCACCTGCCTGCATCCATGCCGGCTTCTCTTTTAGCAAACCTGTCCCTTTCGGGGCAACTCTTCCTGCCCCTTGTGTCTGTGCAAACGTCCTTTACTTTCCTGTCCCTTTTTAATGACCTGTTCTTTTAAGTATATCTAACGTTTCATGCCGCTGAAGGGGCGCTCTGGTGAAAGCTTGCCCTGCTCTCAAACCCATCAACTCCAAAAACTACAGCATGGGGTCCACCCTGTTACAGGCCCACAGTAGGTACAAACCGGGAGGAAGGCAGAGGATAGCCTCGAGTTACAAAGCATGAAGACTCAGGATGTGTAAATGTTAATGTTACAGGGCAGGGAGAGGGACACCCCCGAAACCCCAGACCTGCCCTGTACTAAGTGGGTTCTGCCATCCGCCGCATCAATACAAAACATACAGGACCTTTTGTGGAAACCAGACTTTAATACAATTAGAAAAGACAGAGAAGAAAAAGAATATATTTTCTAAGTCAAGCACCCAATGTTATCCAACTCCTCATGGGTAAAAAGTCCACCCAAACAGGATTGGTCTAAAGCAAGTTTCGAAAGGCTGCCACAAGTCTAGAACAGCTTTTGGCAGGGATCCAGGGTCAGAAACAGCCAGACAATTCTGGGAGGAACCAAAATACCTCTCAGCAGGGAACCATACAAAAGGGTCAGAAACAGACAATTCTGAGAGGAACAGAGTAAAATCAAAACCAAAATCAACACAGCCATCACTAGCTTCCCCATGGGTCTCTCACCCACATTCTCTTTCAATCAGTCCAGGCCAGTGCAGCTTCTTTACAAGTCTCTCTGCTCCATGGGCCTCTTCTGGCTTTCCATCCTTCTTCAGTCTCCTCCTGTCTTCTGTCTGTGTGTTCTGTCTCCTCTGTGTGTCTTGTCTCTTCTCCAGCTTCTTATATCCTGCTCAGTTCCACCCTGCCTTGGGTGGGACAGGGAACCTGGTACACACCCTTTTTCCTGGGGACCACCCTGTTACACTGGCAGTTGAAATAGGTGGGATCAGGTAATAAGCACAAATGGAAAACACTGTGTTGGGGGGGGGGAGGGGAAGGATGTCTGCAACAAACTCCACAGATAGGTTTTATGGACCCTATCTCAGACCAAAGAGATACAAGACACTAAGAGCTACTAATCCCGTAATGCCATCATCATCATTGAAGAGAGGATTACTGGGAACTGAGGGTTGGAGTTAAGCAGCCAGGTTTGGTATAAAACCAGACTTGTGGACCTTGGGGGTCTCTTGGCTTCTCGCCAGGCTATACCACACCATTCGAGGTTTCCAGCTCTTTGGATCTAGTAGGACATATTTGCAGATTTATCTCTCTCTCTTCTCTTTTGTCCCTGAGTTATTCATTTTTTTTATTGCCCTTCCTTTTGTAAATAAACCTTTTATTAACTTTTTTTGTGAGTGCCTGCAATTGATCTTACTATAAGTCCTTTTTAAGCTCACGGGCGAGAACCCACAATCAGGCACACCATTGCATATCGGGGTTGCCCTGTAACACCTATTCCAAGTTCTAAGTCTTTATTGTGCAAGAAAATGAACCTTGGATCTCTTGGGAAAAAAAGTAGATTGATAAGTCTTTGTCAAACTTGGGACTTTGCTTAGATTGTATGGTATCCTTTTTCTTATTTGATCTCTTTAGATTTAGCTCCTTGAAAGCTGAATCTAAATCATCTTTACGCATACATTCCCCCTGCCAATGCAAATTTAGTATTGTTGGAAATATGGTCTTGTTTCATGACCTTTTAGACTATGCATTCTAGTCATTTTATGGAAAAACATTATTTGTCGGAAACTGATTAAGTAGAAAGTCTGATAATAACTTCATTGTTGTCACTAAAGAGTGGATTGCTTGCTTCCCTATATGACAAATATATTACTATTTATAGAGGAAAGGTCTTGGCAAATGCATATATCAAATATAAAACAACATAAATTTATCATTGAAAAAAGAAACAGTAAACAGCCTTGAGGAAGAACTGAGTTAGTTGACTGAGGTTAAACTTTGCATTACTGTTACCTGAGGCATGAATCTGATAAGAAAGGGTAAAGGAATTCTCTACTTTAGGAGTGGATTTGCCTGCAAGTGATACTACTAGAGCAAATGTGCTCTCCACCCAACATGCATAGACCAGATTTTGACACCAGGACTTTGAAAAGAAAAAGAAGCATTGATGCTAATTGATAGGCAAGGAGGTGAGAGATAAACACAAATGTACCTTCTCAATTAAGAAAGCGAGTAAGGTTATATAGGCTTTGGAGACTGATATTAAGAATAAAGTCGATAAATTTTATAGGGTCAGTAGCAAGTCAGGGGCAAAAAAATGTGGACTTGACTGAAGTCCATTGGCTAATTACAGGGCACTTTATACATGAAGAAGTATGAAGAGGCTTTTCTTCAGGTAACTGACTTTTGAATTTCTGTTGCTGGGCCCCTCACCTCTGGGTAGCCCCTCTCCTTTGCATGTGCAGACTCCTGGCTTTGGTTGGCCTTAGGGCTCAGTTCAAGGTTAGTAGATCAGCCTTCAGGCTCTACTGTGTCTATGTAAAGCCAAGTCTCAGAAAAGTTGAAATAAGTTATTTTTCTTTTATGCTCTTAGAGTCTGACAGCAATTTAGCCATTTAGCTTTGGTTATAGCCTGGATTGCAGAGGCTGATAGATAGACACTGGGATATTTCCTGGAACATAGTGTACAGGCAGGAAGTCCAAAATTGATTCAACTGCTCACCCATCTCAATAGGGCTTTTCCATCTTTCTGCTCTGTCAACCCCAGCATGGGTGCCTTGTTTTTCATGGCTGTAAGATGGTTGGCTCTACAATGAGTATTAGGACTGTTTTCAGAGGAAGGAAGCAGGGTATAGGAGAGAGGAAGGCTGAAGGACGGGTGAAATAAACAGATTCTATCCTGCAATGCTTCTCTTCTTTTATCAGCAAAGTAATAACTTTTACAAAACCTTCTAAGCAGACTCAATTCATGATTTATTGTCTGTGTAAGGTCGAGCGATAGAAGAGGCAATGAAACAGAGGGGAAAGTAAGATAAAGAGGCCTTTATTAGCAACTCCCAGGCGAGGTTCACAGATCCCAAGCTGGGGTCTGTGGAGTTGCACCCCACAAATGGGGGGGTGGGTTTTTATATGGGGTGAAAGAATTCCAAGGGTGGGGGCAACTCCATTTGGAGCTGGTGGCCTTGCAGGTGCATTCTAACTGCGGCGGGTCGTCTGGGTAGTGGGGACATGAGATTCTTTCCAAGGTCACACATTTTCGCTGAGATTCTTCACAGTGCCCTTATTGTTGGGGAGGGGAGGGATGAGCCTAACAGTCTGGACTTGGTATATTACAGTTTCAAGAAAATTTGGGCACTTCTGGCAAAAAAAAAATAAGTGTGGATGAAAAGCTATTAAATTGACAATGAAGAGTGTCTTTAATAGGAGTGCCTTTGTTTGTCCTGGAACAACAAACTAAATAAACTGCTTTACACATTGTACCAGGTTACTTTCCGACTGGGGAAGGGTAATGGTACTTTAGAGTTGTTTTGAAACCTATGGTGAATAAAACAACCAAAGATATTTTTTCCCCACACAGCTACTTATGGATCCCACAAAATAATAAAGTTCAATTTTTGCAGGCTTGTTAAACTTTATTGGTTTTTCAAATGTGGCCCCATCTGACCGGAATCATGTACAGTTGATACTATTTCAAAATAAGCAAGCCTCCATTCTCCTTAAATTATAAACCTATTAGCTTCTTAGGCAATCCATCAATATTAGTGCTCTAGTGACGTGATTAACAAATTGCAAATGTGGGTCTCTCAGGTCCAAGTTTTATAAGAGCTGCAGACAAGTTTAGGGCATGGCTGGTCTCTCATGGGCAATTGTTACAGCCTACACCTCCTATAATAAACATCCAGAAAAATGATAGAGTAATAGCTTCAACTGATCTTTCTCAAACTTCAACTTTATAGATAGGAAATAGTTTTGTGATCTTGGTTAAGTGAACTACATTCTCAGCATTTTCTTTGCTACTTCTGTCTGGTTTCTATGGGTCTTGGGCAGAGACCTTACATAGGGCCCTAGTGAATCTGAATTGTGCCTGCAAAGGGCCTTAAAGTTGACCTGAACAGTTTTTCAAAAATACTTATGAATGTCTGTTATATACCCAGAGCTGTACCAATTGTGAAGTCTTCTGAAGTACATGTGGAAATATCCAGTTGTAAATCAGCAATATATTTGGTCCTCTTTCTTTTGAAAATCTGTCTGATCTGTACTGCTTTTGGTGGAAAAACCAGGGATCTATTGAAGAAACACAACCACTAAGATGATAGATAGGTAGATAGGTAGATAGATAGATGATAGATAGACAGAGAGATAGAGAGATAGATAGATAGATAATCTTTCTCTCTCTATGTGTGTGTGTGTGTGTGTCCATCACTCTCTGTCTCTGTCTTTCCTATCTGTCTGAACCTCTCTCTCTGTCTCTTTGAATTATAAATATCTATCTATCTATCTATCTATATATATATGTACATTTATATATACCTATACATATACACAGACACATACATAGTTATCCAATTGTGGAAGCTGGCTATGCAATCGCTACAAAACCGGTGTTTTCACATTTAATCATATCTTAAGGATACAAAGGGCAGTTGAAAGGAACAACGGACGTAAAATAAAAACAAACCAGAACCACAAGCATGAGCTGGACCTACCAGGAGGACAAACACCACGCCAGTCCTTTTGCTTCTGAGCGTGGTGTCTCAGGCATCCAACAGAGGATCCCTCATGTTGGAGCTGAACACACACAGCTGGCCCAGGGGTCTGGCAACCACAGGTAGATCAAGGAGTGGAGCTGCCTCATATATGGTTTAGTGTGTGTGAGATAGATATCAGTTGCTGCTTTACTTCTTCCCTTCAAGCCTCTCACAGAAGTCTCTCTATGACCCCTCCTCCTTGAAAACACCCAGGAAAAGAAATCTGCCTAGCGTAATACTTTTCTGAAAAAAGTTCAGTCTAGCCAAGCTGCCATATCCTCAAGCCTCCATAGTTGGTGAGCTAGAAGAATGTATCTTTGCAACAGAGAACAGAAAGAACTGATTTCTTCATACAGAGGTTGTCCTTATCAGATAATTATTCCTCTTAGCTAATTTTTTTTTCTATAAAGAAAGACTACAGATCATCAATTCAAAATAGCTAATGTGTAATACTGAGTGCATGTTATGTGCCAGGTACAATACTAAGCACCTGATATTGTTACAGGGCAGCCCCGACATGAATGAGGTGCCTGTCTGTGGGTTCTTACCCGTGCGCTTCAAGGGACTTATAAAACTCAACTGCAGACACACACAATAAAATTAATAAAAGGGTTTATTTACAAAAAGGGAAGGGAAAAAGATAAAGAATAAGTTGGTGAATGCATCCTACCAGTTCTGCTAAGCTGAAATCTTAATGGCACACTTGAAAAAAAAAAAAAAACTGGCAATCCACAACCGCAAGCAATCACCCCCTCCTCCAAACTCACAGGTCTGGTTTTTAAATCCCCAAACCATTTCTTAACTCCACCCTCAGTCCTCAGATTCCTTCCTTTGGTGATGATGGCATTCTGGGATTCGTAGTCCCAGGTGTCTTGGATCTCTCTGGTTTGAGGTGGGGGTGGGGTCCTGGGACACTCCCCTTTCCTGAGGACCACCCTCTTAAAATATCAAACAGCTTCTTTCTGATCATTGTTCGTTCTTGACTCCTCTGTTATTGCTCCATCCTCCATGCAATAGCTTCAAAACACCAACCAGATCATATAACTCCACAGCTTAAATCCTTAATCCCCTCCCTTTACAGATAGAATAGAATGCAGACCCCTTACCTGGTGCCTTGAATTCTGGCCCCCATGTGCCCCAACCTCAACTCTTTCCCCCTGACACCCTCCATTGCTACCTCTACCCTAGCCACATTGGATTTTTGTGTTTATTAAAGCATGAGGCTTTTCCTCTTTCAAATAGGAATTTTAAAATAGGTATTTTCCAAAAGGAATTCCTGAAACACCCTTAAAAGGGTCACACATATCTTTTTACTCTAGCCCGATTACATGCATTATTTTTTGGAATAAAAGTGTCATCATCTGAAATTACACTACTGATTTGTTTCCTTTCCCTATATCTTCACCCCACTAGAAGGTAAACTTCCTAAAGATAGAGACACAATTTTCACCTCTTTCTGTGGGACTAGAACAGCCTGTCATCCCATGTGTCTCAATGAATATTTGTTGAATGACTATGGAGGGAAGCAAATATTTTGACGACAAATTGTACTACTCTGGCATGTAGAATGTCTTAGGTTGAAGGCAATTCAGACTCCATGGGCGCAAGGAGCTCCTTTGGGGTCTCAGGTTTGGAGGTTCCTTTGGACTGACCAGAGGTTGCATCACTTCCATCTCCTGTTGGCTTGAGATCAGGGCCAAATTAAAACCTGTGAAAGTCTGTCCTATATAGGAAGTGGAGGGTGAGCAGGAGGCTGGGGGTTGCTCAAGTACATGCACCCTTCTCTGTTAGTGACCCAACTTAATGCAAGGAAAGGTTTTGTTACAGGACAGGGAGAGGGGCACCCCCGAAACCCCCCAAACTGCCCTGTTCTAAATGGGTTCTGCCATCCGCCGCATCAATACAAAACATATAGGACCTTTTGTGGAAACAGACTTTAATACAATTAGAAAAGACAGAGAAGAAAAAGAATATATTTTCTAAGTCAAGCACCCAATGTTAACCAACTCCTGATGGGTACAAGTCCACCAAACGGGATTGGCCCAAAGCAAGTCTCGAAAGCCTGCCACAAGTCTAGAACAGCTTTTGGCAGGGACCCATCCAAAAGGTTCAGAAACAGTCAGACAATTCTGAGAAGAACAGAACATAATCAAAACCAGAATCAACACAGCCATCGTTAACTTCCCCATGCTTCTCTCACCCATATCTATTTCAATCAGTCCAGGCCAGTGCAGCTTCTTTATAAGTCTCTCTGCTCCTTGGGCCTCTTCTGGCTCTCCATCCTTCTTCCATCGCCTCCGTCTTCTGTCTGTGTGTTCTGTCTCCTCTCTGTGTGTCCTCTGTGTGTGTCCTCTGTCTCTCTCTTCAGCTTCTTATATCCTGCTCAGTTCCACCCTACCTTGGGTGGGACAGGGAACCTGGGACACACCCTTTTACAATTTGAGAATTTACTGAAAATCCCAGAAGACAGGGTTCAATTTGTTAAGTTGTGGGTACCTTACATCTTGACATGGGGAGATGTGCCAGCATTACTGACCATTGCTGCACCTCTGATGAAAGAGCCCAAATCGTCCATACCCAGAGCTCGTAGGGCTCTAGGACGTCCCACCCGACAGGTTGGAATCCATGCTGTCCCTGACCTGCATGCAGTGTGCGACTGCAATTTTTTTGTTATTTACCACTACAGAAGGGATCATTTCTTGAGCTGTTTAACTATGGGAATGGAAAAGTATCGACATAAACCTATTAGCTGTGATCAGGTTAAAAAAGTAACTCAAACAAAGGATAAAAACCCCGGGTGTGTTTTTTTTTTTTTTTAAAGATTTATTTTATTTATGCATACAAGCTGGGGTATAGGCCAGAGGCATGGGGTGGCGAGAGGGTTCACCAGAAACAGAGTAGGGAGCAGAACAGGCAGATGGATGGAAATACACTCCTGAAGGGAGCAGCGGGCAAGGCAGGGGAGGTCTGCCACACCATATGGGAATCTCCCCGGCCAGACATCAAACTTGCGTTGTTATAGTGTGCCCCAATAATCACGAGGCAGAGGAGCGGTCAGACAAAGGCCTTTATTAAGACTCAGCCATACCCACGGCCGACTCAAAGCCCCACCCTCAGAATATCAATGCTGAGGACTGCACCAGCGGCCGACTCAAGGCCCCATCCGCAGAAGTGCAGCCCCGAAGCAGGGGTCAGTAGGGGCTTTATACCTGCCCCTCTCCACATTCTCACAGTATAGCTACTAATTCCATAAAAGGCAAGCAAGCTAGCTATGTTACAGAAGCAGAGCAGAGTGGTTATGCCACATAGCCAGAGACTGGGTCTTATCTAGGGCTAGGGAGGTGTTTACTTTGAAGAGTACGACCTTGCATAAACGGCTGAGTAGAAGGCATGTCTGTCCTCTTGCTGACCCAGCCTGCCTTGGAGTGGAGGTGAGGTCTGCACTATCTCATTCACTATAACAACGTCGCTGCTGCTGACAGCTCTACAGTGCAGCACTTAACCGCTAGGCCACCAGGGAGGCGCC
This sequence comes from Scalopus aquaticus, assembly GCA_004024925.1. Lineage (NCBI taxonomy): Eukaryota > Metazoa > Chordata > Mammalia > Eulipotyphla > Talpidae > Scalopus > Scalopus aquaticus. The sequence continues at coordinate 81,268 of PVIJ01005874.1, read as the reverse complement.
CCTGTGTTTTTAAGGTGACTCATGGGGACTTTTCTCCAGGTCACTAATGTGAACCCGTTGTCAAATGAGGGACAAACTTGGCTGTGGATGCATTTTGTTACTCAGGTCACATCTGATAGTCACCACAACCATTGGAGCCTGGACCTCAAACTTCCCCTTGAGTTTTGGTAAATGAAGACTTCACGGTTTTTAATGACTGAGATCAGACCCAGCTCAGCCAGAAGAGACAGCTGACTAAGGAGATGGAATCTCTGTTAGAAGTAGCTACTGGGCACCCCTGACATGGGGACCCACACCAGCAAGCAACTCCTTAGGCAGTCCCGCCAACAGGAGCAGAGAAGTCCTTTTGGGTGCAACCAGTATACCTGTTGCCAAAAAGAAGGACACTGGAAGCAAAGGCAAAGCTACCCAAAAGACAGAGCTTAGAACACTAAGCTTTAGTACTGCCAAAAAAAAAAAAATTAGCAAGGTCATGTTGGGGGGGTGGTAAAGGACATCCGCAACAAACTCCACAGATAAGTTTATGGACCCCACCTCAGACCAAAGAGATCCAAGACCCTGAGGGCTACTAATCCCTTGATGCCATCATCATCATCAAAGAGAGGATTACTGGGAACTGAAGGGTGGAACTGAGCAGGAGATAAAAAGCTGGAGAAGAAGAGAGATGGACACACACACAGAAGACAGGAGGAGAAGGAAGAAAGATGGAGGCCAGAAGAGGCACATGGAGCAGAGAGACTTGTAAAGAAGCTGCACTGGCCTGTTCTGATTGAAACAGATGTGGGTGAGAGACCCATGGGGAGGTGACTACGACATTGTTCCTCTGGATTTTGGTCTTGCTCTTCAACTCTCAGGATTGTCTGGCTGTTTCTGACTCTTTTGTATGGGTCCCTGCCGAAAGGTGTTTTAGACTTGTGGCAGGCTTTGGGCCAATCCCATTGAGGTGGACTTTTACCCAAGAAGAGTTGGATAACATTGGGTGCTTGACTTAGATGCTATATTCTTTGTCTTCTCTGTCTTTTCTAATTGTATTAAAGTCTGTTTCCACCAAAGGTTCTATATGTTTTGTATTGATGCAGCAGATGGGAGAACTATTTAGAACAGGGTAGGTCTGGGGTTTTGGGGGTGCCCCTCTCCCTGCCCTGTAACATACAGACATATTTTTGGTTTTACATGCTCATGCTACCATTTGGAAGGAGCTAGAAAGGTTAAGTGGTAAAAATTCCCCTATCAAACCTGGACTTGAAACTCTCAAACTATTAGACTATCTACCTGCCAGCTGAAATGGCTGTTATTTTTATGTAAGGAACATAAAAGTAGGTATCTGACCAGGCTAGGGGTAATGACCTTGCCTACGCAGCTACAAAGACAGCTGCCAAGTCAGTCCTTGAATGTCCTCTTCTCCCAAATGCACAGGATAAGCCCTTGGTACCAACATGCAATAAGGGAAAACAGAAACAGGCTACAAATCCAGGCTATCTTCCCAGAAAACGGGGATGGCTGATAAATAAAATTTTTCCCCAGGCAAGTTACTGTTTAAAATCATAAGGCCCTCCACAGTTCAACCCACTGGAGAAGAAAAGCTCTGGAAAACACTGTCCACCCTATGATCTCAGGAAGGGGCCTCAATCAACTATCAAAGCTTTTACTAGAAGTGGGGAAATTTGCTACCATAACAATCTCCAGGCTTCTCCTTGACTATCAAGTGTAATCCAACTAGTCCAGAGACAAGAAATATATCCTGGGAAAGGATGACAAGGAGACTTCACCTAAGTGCCTAACACACAAGGATATAATGATTATTGGTATTTGCTGATGCTTTTACAGGATGGGTGGAAGTTTTCTCTTACAGAATGAAAAAGCCCATTAAGGCTATTAAGTGCATTAGTAAGCTCTCACCAAAATAATCATCCCCAGATTTTGACTATCAAAGAATATTCAAGGTAACAAAGACCCAACATTTACTACAAAAGTTACCCAAATGGTGGCCTATGCTCTCAGCATAAAATACTACTTACATTCTTCCTAGCACTCAGTCATTGGGAACAGTAAAATAGTAAACCAGACATTAAAGTGAACTCAGCTAAATTATGCCAGGAAACCCAAAACACATGGATTAAATTATTTCTGGTGATTTTACTAAGATAAGAGCTGCCCCTAGTGGCACACTAATAATTAACCCTTTTAAAATGAAATATGGGAGACCTACTCTAACCTCTATTCTATTAATAGACTTTGAAAGACTTGCCACTTTAAAACACATTACCTAGACCAGGTACCACAGCCTCCCAGAGAATATGCAGACAGGGTTCTGCCAACCCCAGTGCAAAACATAGATCATTACAGACACTGAGTCAGTGGATTGGGTGATTGTAAAATCCTCGAAAGATGTTCACTCTGATAGTTAACTGGAGGAAAAAATGGAAAGGACCTTTCAAATGTCTTAGCCACTTTGAGTACTGTCACAGGAACTGATAGAGCTCTTGGACATCACAGGACACACATTACGCAGTGCCCAGAGACCAGCAGTCTTTCCAGCAACCCCTCTTCCCTCCACAGTAGATTCTGTACCCACAACCTACTCCTGTAAACCCTTGGATGACTTAAAGATACCATTCAGGAAATAAAACTAAAAAAGTCCCATCATGCTAAAGTTTCTTACCACATGGCTTGTATTTTTTTGTTTTCTCCTGTCTTTTACCAAGGAAATTGGTTTCTGCAACATGCTGCCTTCATGTTTACCCAACATGGTAATGACTCCATCCTTTATTACACTCTTTTCTATACAGAGTTTTGGCCTCCTACCATCCCTGATTAACAACCTTGTAGTGATTTTGGGAGGGCTGCAGGTATATTCTCCAAACCACTGGAAGGTCGTAAAGAAACAAAAATTCAAAAGCTGTCATTATGGGACCTCCCCTAAATGATGCTTCTGCTGTGAACACTTCAAAACATAGAGCAGTAAAATATTTTATTGGATCCACAAAAAGCTTCCATGTCAACATTTAAAATTATACCCATTGCACTGACTATTTCTAGCTTTGGGGCAATGCCAACACTTCTCATGCCTTATCCATTAATCTAACTGCAACAGACTTTGTGAAATGATACCCTTGTTATCCCATTTTCTCCCCATTATCAGGGACAGAAAGTACCTACTCTAGTTGGCAGGCCAGAGACACTCCATATGTATTTCTTCTTCAAAGACTGAGCCACCAACCATCTGTCCAATGTGTAGGAACTGGTTACTTAAAACTCTTCCTGTCCAGGGCCTCCTTGGTGGTGCAGCGGTTAAGCGTTGCGCTGTGGAGCTGTCGGCAGAGGCTACGCAAGTTCGATGCCTGGCCGGGGATATTCCCACATGGCGTGACAGACCTCTCCTGCCTCGCCCGCTGCTCCCTTCCATCGATCTGCCTGTTCTGCTCCCCACTCTGTCTCTGGTGACCCCTCTCGCCACCCCACGCCTCTGGCCTGTACCCCAGCTTGTATGCATAAATAATCTTAAAAAAAAAAAAAAACTCTTCCTGTCCAGGTAACATCAGCCACCAAGAAACTAAGAAGACCTGCCTAGGGACACATGTGGCATTCAGACCAGAACTTTAAGACCAAAATGTCATGGGCCCTTAGCTGTCTAACACTGAGGTTGACAGAGTGATGCATGCCCACCTTTGGTGCTCACTCTGGTGTAAAAGTCCAGGAATACAGATGTACTGTTCTGGGATTGATGGGGGCTGAGGAGACCTGTTAATGTCACTAATCAAATGATTTGGGTAACATAAGCAGAAGTGGAGGAGCTAAACCAAATACAGTACTATCTTGCTTTAGATTAGTGAGAAAGGGGGGCTACTGCATCATAGTGGAAAAAAGAGCATGTGAATTAACTTTCCCTGATTTAAGTAACACAATGGAAAATAAATGAGCCCAACTCCAATAAATGTTTGCACACAATGAAGTGGGAACATTTAACCCATGGAAATGGTTCTGGTTTGGCAATCATAGCTATGCTCAGTGGTGGGTATTGTTATCATTATTCTTGCCCTCATATCTGGTCCATGTTTACTAAACTTTCTGGCAATTGGAGTTCAGAGAATCCAAGCCAAGTAATTGGTGGTTTGGCCTTTATCCAAATCTATGCTCTGCATCTCCCTCTTCCAGTCTGAGAGATATTTCTACTTCTCTACTGTGTAGGGAGGGCGTGCATCCTAATAAGCAGAAAAAATTATAGAAAAAGAGATCTCCATCCAGTTTTCCCCTCAAAAATGAGGAATATACTTTCTTTTGGGGGGCGGGGGGAGATCCAGGGGACCTCTTGGACATGCTTGCCTCTTACCCTTTGTAGGTAGTCTTGGATACAAGGACACTAACAATGCATAAATCATTGCTTAATGATGAACAACAAACCATTACTTAACTCTCTGTCCCCAGTGACTTTGTTATAGCCATCAGTCCAGTGACGACAAAGTGGTATAGTCACTGGCCCATGGTCAGACCCATGGGACCCAGTTGGTGGCACATGTGTCTTGAAAAGAATCCTGGCCTTAATTGACTTTTGGATGTTGAACCATCCTTGTGTCCCTGGAATAAATCCCACTTGGTCATGGTGTATTATCTTTTGGATGCATTGTTGGATCCTGTTGGCTAATATTTTGTTGAATATTTTTGCATCAGCAACACATCAGCAAAAAGAAAAATAAAAACCATATGATCATATCAATAGATGCTGAGAAAGCATTTGATAAAGTGCAACATCCATTCATGATAAAGGCCCTCGAAATCCTTGGGATAGAAAGAACATACCTCAATACAATAAAAGCCATATACAACAAACCCACTGCCAATATTATCATCAATGGTGAGAAGCTGAAAGCCTTTCCCCTAAGGTCAGGAACAAGGCAAGGATGTCCATTCTCACCATTGCTCTTCAATATAATACTGGAAGTCCTAGCCAGAGCAATAAGACAAGAGAAAGACATACAAGAAATCCAAATAGGGAAAGAAGAAATTAAATTATCACTTTTCGCAGACGATATGGTAATATACATAGAAAATCTGAAAAACTACTCAAAATTATAGACCAGTTTGGTAAAGTAGCAGGATACAAAATCAATGCACAAAATTCAGTAGCCTTCCTATAAATAAACACTAGTCAGAAGAAGAAGAAATCAAGAGAATCACCCCCTTCAAAATTGAAACAAAAAAAATAAAACGCCCGGGAATAAACCTAACAAAAGATGTAAAGGACTTATACAAAGAAAACTATAAGACCCTATTAAGAGAAATAGAGGAGGACACAAAAAAATGGAAAGACATCCCATGTTCATGGATTGGAAGAATTAACATCATCAAAATGGCCATACTACCAAAAGCAATTTACAGATTCAACACTATTCCGATAAAAATCTCAATGACATGCTTCAAAGAAATAGAACAAATATTGATGAAATTCATATGGAACCACAAAAAACCTCGAATAGCCAAAGCTCTCCTGACAAAAAAAAAAAGAAAATGGAGGGATTACACACCCAGATTTCAAACTATACTACAAAGCCATAATAATTAAAACAGCATGGTACTGGAACCAAAACAGAAGCACAGACCAATGGAATCGAATTGAAAACCCAGAAATAAATCCACATACCTGGACAACTAATGTTTGACAAAGGAGCAAAGAATATAAAATGGAACAAGGTTAGCTTGTTCAATAAATGGTGCTGCGAAAACTGGACTGCTGCATGCAAAAAAATGAAGCTAGACTACTACCTCACACCCTGCACAAAAGTCAACTCAAAATGGATAAAAGACCTGGACATAAGACCTGAAACCATAAAATTTATAGAAGAAAATATAGGCAAAACTCTACACGACATACATCTCAGCAAAATCTTTAAAGACACATTCCCCAAAGCGAAGGAAGTGAAGGACAAGATAAACAGATGGGATTACATCAAACTAAAAAGCTTCTGTACAGCAAAAGACAAAATAATCAAAACAAACAGACACCCTACTAATTGGGAGAAAATCTTTGCACACAATACAACTGATAAAGGACTGATAACTAAAATCCACAAGGAGCTCACACAACTCAACAAAAACAAAGTCAACAATCCAGTCAATAAATGGGCAGAAGAGCTAAAAAGACACTTCTCCAAAGAAGAAAAGCAAATGGCCAACAGATACATGAAAGAAATGTTCAACATCACTTATAATCAGGGAAATGCAAATCAAAACCACAATGAGATAACACCTCACGCCAGTGAGAATGGCTCACATTACAAAAACAGGCAACAACAAATGCTGGTGAGGATGTGGAGAAAAAGGAACTCTTCTACACTGCTGGTGGGAATGCGAACTGGTCCAACCACTATGGAAAGCTGTATGGGGATTCCTCAAACTGCTAAACATGGAGCTTCCATATGACCCAGCAATACCACTTTTGGGAATCTACCCAAAGGACACAAAAACACTAATCCAAAAGGATACATGTACCAGTATGCTTATTGCAGCACTATTTACAATAGCAAAAGTATAGAAACAACCCAGATGTCCAAAAATAGATGACTGGATAAAGAAGATGTGATACATATACACAATGGAATATTATTCAGCATTCAAAGAAGATAAACACATGCAATTCACAGCAACATGGAGGGAACTAGAAGGGATCATGCTCAGCGAAACAAGCCAAAAGGAAAAAGAAAAATATCAAATGGTCTCACTTATAACAGGAATATAGGGGAACCAAATACAAGAGCGTCAATCAGCAAGAGAGGGGGGGGGATTGGGGTTCAGAATGGGGGAGAAGGGAGCACAAGGGACTATGGTGATGGTACATGGGTGAATTGGTGGTGGGAAATCTACGGGGAATATACAATAATGTAAAAGACACAAATTAAAAAAAAAAGAATCCTGATCTTACTCTGACCTTGTCTGCATTACTGTACTAAGATCTCCACCTCTCAGTGGGATTTGTCCTCCATATTCTGAACATAGATAGGACACAAAAACAAGCATGTTCTCCTGCAGCTGCATCAGCCTGCTGTAAAGCCTCCATCCTTCCCCACATGTGGATAACATCATCCCTGTGTTAGGCTGGTGACCTATATAAGGGAGAGGCTGTTGTCCTTCAGAGAGACACTCGCCCTGAAGGGCTCCCTAGAGCTTTCTGTTGCTTTAACGCTTCAATAAATCTCAGCTTCAAAATCAGCTGTTGTGCTTAGAGTCCTCATTTAATACTCGAGTGAGGGACTCAAAAACTCCCTGACTGCTGGCAGAAACAGATGCTTTAAGAGAATGGGGGGGTACACATGAGGGTTGAGATTGTTAAAAGAAACTAGTTAACCTTGGCAACCTCAAACAAAAACCAATCAGTTATTTCACCAACAAAATGGGTTTATTTGGAAAAATAACAAAAAAGGCAGTTTGATAATGTTGGGGTAAAAAGAAAATCATCCTTATGGGTTCTTTGAGGCTAATAAATAATCAACACAAGCATCTGGCAGATCGATAAGAGAAAGAACCAAAAAGAGTTTTAAAATAACATGCATACCTCCTGTATACTTGGGAGAGACCTGGCATGGCTGAATATCTTGTCATGTGGCTTCCTATGCCATCTTAAGTAGCTTAGCTGAGACAGAAGGACTTTGTGTGGAAGGGAAGTTTCCTTAGGGTGGTTACCAGGCACAATAAACAAAAGTATGTAAATTAAGTTCTTGCTTCTCAATGGAAGAAAGATAAGAAGATTAGGACTTCTTTTACATCCCCTTTCAGAAGTTTATATATAACTATCTTTTTATGACAGCATCTTCCACCTAGTCTTCAGAACCTCTCCCGTGAATTTAATCTTTTGCCAAAAGTATTGAGTTTGCAGATTTTGGCTCCCTTAAAGTAAGCATAGTGCCAAGGTGAGACATATATGCATATCCCTTGAATACAAGACAAGCACCTCCTTATATATCCTTTAAGGGAGTGCTGGGTAAAGATGCCTCATTGTTTGCACTGGAGTAGGGAAGCAGCATCACTGCTGGTCAGAGATATAAGACACATGGAGTGTTGTAGTCTCCTGATTGTGCATGCAAAGGAACTCTTTTAGCCTCCTCATTTTAATGTAACCTATACATATTAATTTTCACAACCTGGATCAATGATTTTCTATACAAACCCCAACAGCTCATGGGGTGGCATTGGGTAGGCAGATGTGTGTTTTACCAGGTGAGCAAGACAGTGAGAAAGAGTAGGTAGGGGAGAAGCAAGGGAATGAGAGCATTTCTAAGGAAATGATTATGTAACCGGGCTGAGTCAAAGTCCAATAAAGGTGGTGCCCCCTGGAGGGGGTTGCTGATGAGAATGAATAGCCCCAGGGAAAATGCTATGTTTGCAGTTTGGGGTGGAGAGTCTGATGAGAAATAAAAGGGACTGAAGGAGAAGGGGAAGTCAGTTGCCATGATGAAGGAAAAGAAGAAGCAGTCGCTATGACGCAGGAATAGAGGAAGCAGTTGCCATGATGCAGGAAAAGAAGAAGCAGTCGCCATGATGTAGGAAAAGAAGAAACGTTTTTGAATCTTCAGTGACTTTGGGGCCAGCAACTTTGGAGGATTTGCAAGTAGCTGAGTGATGGAAACTGCTCCCAGTTTTGTCTTCACTGCAGCCGAAGGAAGAAGGCAGAGGCCAGAAGCGGACACCTTCCTAAAATGTGTGAGTGCAGTCTGTTGGGCCATCTGGCTGCTGTAGTTGCTGTTTGCAGTGTTGTTGGCCTGGTGCTGTGCTGGGGCACCATGACAGTTTTGGGAGCATCTCCAGTTGTGTTCTATGTCGTCCTTGTTAGTTGGAACCGGGCCTACTCTGGCTGTTGCATGTCTGCAGAAGAAGGAAGATGCCAGTTTGGAAATGTGGCCTATTGTTTGGAAGAGGAGCTCCACATCAGCAGTGGTGGGAAGACACCACCTTTGTTACTTTTCTGGGACTTAAAGGACTGGACATTGCTTTAAGTAACGTAAATGGCCATATGTTGACTTTAGTAATTCTTTGCTTTTTCCTATTTGTTAAATAAATCCCATTGCTATAGTTCCCTAAGCCTGATTGTCTTGCAATTGTGTGCGCGCGTGCAGAACCAAGATAGTGACTGGTAAGCAATTTGGGCACTGCCTTTGGCCAATTTTGAAGCCCCATTTGTCTGATGTATTAAACAATTGAGTCTAGCATTAGAAACTAGGCTATCAGAAACGTGAGAATGGAATTTGGAAACCCCAGTGAAATCAAAAGATTGTGGCATTGAGGATACTGGACTAAAAGACCTAGAAGTGGTGGTCATAGAGCCAAATTCTTGAAGTTAGAGTTTCGAGGGAGATATGTTTATTGCAAGTGACCAGGAATAGGTGTGACCATGTAGGAAAGCAGATGATGTAGAGTTGGAAAATACCTTTGGAGGTGATTTATCAAGAAGCTGAGAGGCCAGGATGCTGTTTGAATCATTGGCAGATGTTCCTATCGTCAAGAATATTGACAGGGATAGTGGTAGACAGAAAAAATATAAAGGCCCACATCTTCAATGACTGATGGGAGTGACTGGCAGGCTAATAAATGGCTTAAAGGAGAAGAGAGAGAGAGAGAATGATAGAGATAATGGCATGAGCTTTTGAAATAAGAGTTTTGTGCAGAAGGGAGACCTTTGTGAAGTAAATGGTCAAAGTGTACTTCCTATAAACTTAGGAGGACATTGAACTACTTCCTGACCCTTATGTCTTTAAGCTGTGAAAGAAAATGTCGCCTCTGTTTAAGCCCCCTCAAAGCTATGAGGGTCTTTAGAAGATATCCTGAATCAGATATGGAATGTTCAAGAGAAAACTGAAGTTAGAGGGGAGGTAACTGGGGTGTTCAGTGGGAATTCTAGAAGTAATAGTGATAGGATTTAGGCAAAGAGGAGGGGTTGAAAACAGACTCCTTTTTGGAAGTGTAAAGGTAAGATTGGGAGTGGGTGAAATGTGAGGATGAATTGAAAAGTGTGGTTATGAAATCTGGACCCATAGCACAAGCTGTGGGGTAAGATCTGTTCCTTTCTACCCATATCAGGAGTTGCTGCCTGTGGGCAGTCCCTTCCATGGCACTCTGCCCCAGACACTGCTTGTGGGCTGTGCCAACAGCAGTGGGTGGTGGGCATTTTATGGCCTGCCAACCTGGTACCACTCAGGTTCAGGCTGCAGGCAGAGGCCAGCAGTGACAGTGGGCGGCAGTGGTTCCCCTACCACACTACCCCGGGGCATTCAGCTCCTGCTTCAGAGCTGCAGGGAAGGGCCCACGAGGCCAGCTCCAGCGCATTGGCTCCCTCCAGCTGCAGGCAGTAAGAGGCCCATGGATATGGTGCCTGGATCCTAGGATGCACCAATCAGGTGTGAGCTATGAGCTGATCAGTAAGGGGCCCAATCAGCCAGAGGAACAGAAACGGTCCAATCAGGCTTGTGGGAGATCCTGAAAGAGGATATAAGGCAGGGAAGCAGCCAGGTTGGGGCTCTCAGACTCTCTCACAGAAGGGCTCTGTCCCTGACCACTGAAGAAGAAAGGACGAGCCAACCTCCAAAAAAAGAGAAGCCAAAGAGCTTTGCAGAGGTCAGGCTGGCCATAGCTGCCTCTGACTCTGCCTGAAAGGAGCACTGGAGGCCCCAGACCTGGAGTCTCAAAGAGCTGTTGCTGGTGTGGGCCAACACCTCACAGAGAGCTGTTAATGCTAGCGCTCCCCAGTGCTGTTGATAGCTGACCAGCGCTCTGCTGAGAGCTGTGAATTGGCCGCAACACTTCCCAGTGCTGCTGCCTCCGCAGCTGTCTGGCTCAGTGTCCGGTGCTGTCCATCCCAACTTTCAGATAGTTTCTGCGGGCTGCCGTAGCGTCACCTCAGCGGCCTTGCCTGTGAGCACCTCCAAATTCGGTGAGTTGGGTCTTGGCCCGCTGCTTGCTGGTGTGCCCTGGGGCAGTACCATCTTGGATGAGTAGTCTTTTGAGGTTGTGGATACTCTCTGGGGTGAGGTAGCCAGTCACTTGTGGCCTTAGAGAGTCTTTGTGTCCCTCATTTGTTAAATAAACCACATTACTGTTCCCTGAACCTAAGTGATCTTGTAATTGTGCATACAGGTGGGGGCCCACAGGCAGTGACCTGTCCTGTACCTGGCCGCTGACCTTCTATGCCATCATTTCAGTTAGGACTATAGTTGTGCATGGCAAATATGTCCTGGCAATCTTTCAAAGGATGTGTATAAGTTTCCTATTGCTGCTCTAACAAGTTACTACAAACTTAACACAATATAAGCTGATTATCTTACAGCTCTGAAGTCCAGAATGAATTTTACTCGACTAAAATCAAAGGGTCAGCAGGACTCTGTTGCCTGTAGATGTTTGTTTAAGGAATAACCTGAATCCTTGTCTTGTCCAACTTGTATGGACTATTTGCATTCTTTGACTTACGTCCCTTCCCTCCATTTTCAAAACCAACCATTTCTCTGGTTCTGGTTCATTTCCTCCCTTTGTCCTTTTAAAGACTCTTGTAATTACATTGGAATCACCTGGATAATCCAGGCTAAGCACTTTAAAGTCAACTGATTAAAATCTTAAATATCTTGGACCATGTGACATAACATAGTTCCCTAGGATTAGGAGGTGGGTATCCTTGGGGGATCGTACTCTGCCCACCACAGGGTCTTGCCCAAGATGGGTATATATTCTCGGCCACTTAAAGGAACCACACCAAGTGGAACAGGAGGTGGGGGAGGCAAACAAGCTACTGTTTGGCTGGTGGGGCGAGAACAGAAGTGGCCCAAGAACTGTTCCAAGACCTCAACATCTAAGGATAGAACCACGTTCTAAAGTGGTTCTTAAACTTTGCCAAGCATCTTTTTAAAATACAGTGTTTCCCCTCTCATTTCTGATGCAGTAGGTTAGGGTGGAGACAAAAATTTGCGTTTCTAACAGGTTTCCAGGTGATACTAATGCACTAGGCCAGGAGCTACACTTGGAGAAATATTATCTTAATGTGCTCTTGCTTTAAAAATTCAGTGACTCAATAGTTGTTTGTGTGTGGGTTTCATTGGTTGTGTTTTTGGTTTTGGTTCAAAGCATAAAATTCAGAGTCTGACTTGAATCCCAGCACCACTACTAACTTACTATGTCACCTCGCCATTACTTTATTCTCCATAGCTATAAAATGGGGGCAATATAGTACCCAGGTCATGAAGAAAGTTATGGGAATTAAATGACTTAACTAGTAAATGCTGTAACATAGTAGGTATTATTTAAGAACTTGATCAGCCAAGAAAGAACTAGAGGTCTTTAAAGCAGATGGAATTGGTTGCACAGGTGGTAGAATAGGGAAGCCAAGATTAGCAAGAGTGGGAGGTCACTGCTGCTACATGGGAAGGGACCACAGGAGAAGTTTCCAGAGCTCAGAAATTGGAGCCGGGATGTAGGCTATCCAGTAGGAACAGCAGAGGGAAGGGCTGGTATAGGATTTACCAGCAAATGGTAGTTGACTGGCCCGCTAATTAACCCATAGATCTTAGTTAGGGCTAAAAAGAGCAAGAGAAAAATTCCTGCAGCTCCCATGATCCCAGTTAGCTGATTTGTTTCAGCTCTCTTGTAGTTCAGGTAATCCCCATTCATCTCCCTCTCTTAGAATGATTAACTTGGAAACAGCATTGAGTGCAGACACTGAGAGAACATCTACTCCCACATACAATCTGTGCTTGTACTCAGTTCTGCACAAGGCGACTTCATTAGTGCCTGAACACACGCCGGAATCCTCATGTGGCTGAGTTTATGGTGGGGCTTCCTGGGAAGAGGCTCTTTCACACATGGAGAAGCCCGGAAGGTACTCTGTCCAATGTATCCCATAGAACAAACAGAAGAAGGTGGAGAGTGGAGGATATGAGATGTCGCTGGAGCTCACAGGATTGCAGTATTTGTCTGGTTAGTTTTCTTGAATTGGATTTGGGAAGATCATTTCTCCCCAAATGACTCTGACCTATTTCAGGAGAGAAGTGCCTCCTTATGTCGGTATAATGAATAACTAAAATCGTGGGGGTCACGATGATCATTTGTTTCTGCTTGACTTGCAAGAATAGCAAAGTGGGCTTGGAACAATGGAACAAAAAGACCCTGACCCATTTTAAACAAGGAAGAAAAACCAAATCTTCCATAAGTTGACAAGTTCTGTTTCAGAACACAGGCACAGAAGAGTGTTTGTTGATGTGGTATTTCATTGCCGGCACCAAAAATAGCCATGAAAAAAGAGAATTAAGATGTCTTGTTTAACTGGAGTTCAGAAGCAAAAGGTGCTCGTCTGTTCCTGTTCTAGAAGCAAATTTAAGTGACACTATGATTAAGCAAAAAGCAACAATCAGACTCTAACCAACTTCTATTTTCTGAATTCTTCAATCCCATAAATACTGCCCCAAACCCCAATCTGAGGGAGACTGATTTGAGAACCTTACCTTCAATCTCCTGCCAGGTGATCTTGGTTCTTCTCTCAAAAGCAGATGGCATGGTTTTGGCTTCTGTGCCATTGGGTATCATGCCCACATTCAGCAACATAACAACCATAAGTCTCCTAAATACCGGATATAAATCCCTGATGTCCATGTTACAACAGACTCATGAATGGTGCTTAGACAAATGTAGACTGACATTTAAAATACTGTTTCCGGTAACACTTGCTCATGGACAGTCGTCAAATGGATCTGAATGTTCAACACATGGACCTAGAATCAAGCTATACCTCTGGGTGTGATCCAGACCAAATAGGGCATAAAGGAAGGCATGGGGCACACAGTCATTTGAATGCACACTGGATATGTGCAGACTGGGAATACCCTTCCCATACTTGGCTTCCTGTTACATGATTTTTAATAAGAAATGCACATTTTGGTTTTCACTAGGGTTCCTGGTGCACAATTCATAAAACTTCAAAATTTTCCTAAGTGGCAAGAACCATAAAGTTGTCCTTTGTTATTTATAAAAAGCAAATCTGAGTTTACGTTATACTAATGTGACTTTTGGGAAGCCCCTAAGGATAAACCCTTAAGCTAGAGGATCAGCTCTAGCTCTAGGTAGTTAGTGTCAGAATGGAGTTAAACTGTAGGATACCCAGTTGGTGTAGGCGAAATTTCTAGATGTGGGAAAACCCCCGACATATTTGCCAACTGAAAGTATTGAGAGTTTTCTATGAATAAGTCAAAAGGGAAGGAAGATTTAGTGAGCAGTATTTGGCAAGGAGACCTGTGAGAGCATTTTGAGATTAACTGGCAGACAATGGCAAATTCTGATTAGCCTATATCAGGGGGATCTCTAAGCTTCCAAATGGAATCTCCTCTATACTGTGACTCATTGTGAATGTCCTTTCTTCCACTCCACTGATAATGGAATCAACCTTGTCCTTAAAGTGAGGGAATTGAGGAATTCCTTGACCACTATTTTATTTCTGTAAACCTTATCCACTTGTGTTTCATCCCTCTAGGCCCTGCCTTGCTCCCTGTGATGGGGCTGCTGATTGTAATCCTATTGCAAGGATCTGAGTCCTATACCTGAGCCTGAGTCACTATCACTGGTGGAGCTTCTGGGCCATATGCCCCATCTGCCTGCACATACAGCCCCTGACTCTGAGGCTGAGCTAAGACTTTTGGTTAACGGACCCTGCAGCCAGTCCATATTCTCCATTCTTCCCATTTCTTACTTGATCTCCCAGGTTGAGACCTGCCTTTTCCCTCATGTCACTGCAGTTTGATGCCCGGCCCTCTGAACTCCCTTCAACCTATATTCTGTCACTAGACTTCCACCTGTTTTGCCAACAAGGGAAACAGTCCCTTTTAATATTGATTCAATAAATGTCTGCCTACTGATCCAAGGACTAACACATCAGTTTTGTGCCCTGGTCTACAGGGTCTACTTTCTGGGGAAAGGAAAAGATAGTGTGGCAGGCACATGCTAGGAGCAAGGTCGCCAACTAGAGAACAGTCACTGATTGATGCAAAGAGGTTAGGCTTGTTATTATTGACACTGCCTGAGCTTTTTATCACCCAAATGCTTAACATACTCTTGCTTCAGCTCCATCCAGGACAACTGAATAAGAATCTCAGGGTACAACTGTAGCCAAGGACACTAAGTTGTTAGGTTTTTCCCTTCTTGAAGATGCTCATTCAGTACAGCTAGAGTGAGGCCTGGCATTAGTATTTTTTACTAGTACCCCCAAATAACTCTTACTGGTAAGACTAGGTAAATTTAGTAAATAGTGACTGTGTTTCGTAACCTCAAGTACCATCTCAAAATCCATGAAATGCCACAATGAAAGTACTAAACTCATAGTTTACTAGTGTCCTGTCTTACAGAGAGGATGCATATTAGCTACAGACTCACAGTGAGAAAACCTAAGAGTGCCTGGGCAAAAATTGACACTTAAAAATTAGAAAAGAAATTCTTACATCATACCTGTAGTCTTGTATTTAAATTTTTACTGGGTTTTATTTTTCCTAATGGGTTCAAAAATAGCTGTGATTGGTTCACACTTTGCGTATTTTTAAAATATCTGAGATTTTGTCTTGAGAATAGCAGAAAATATTCTACATATTCTCAGTATATATTTTATTGTCCATACCTGTGCAGGGTCAGAGCAGTCGTTCACCTGGTCATAACTTGAAGAGGTTAAGAGCAGAGCTCTGAAGCCGAAGAGCTGCTTCCCAGTAGCTGCTCAGGACCGGGAGGCAGATTGCTCAATCTCTGGGTCTTGATTTCCTTACATCTAAGATGTAAAGTAGGGACAGTAGTAAACCTGACTTAATAAGGTTGCCAAGGATTAAAAAGTTATACATCAAAGTGAGGATTTAGACTGAAGCCTGCCATGCCAGAAGCATCGAACTGTGATTTTCATCATCCCACTACTTCCCTTTGGCAGGTGCTCTACTTGTGGGAACTTGGCCAAAGTCAAAACCTCAACTCTGAAGGACTGGTCTTGTAAATCCCAAGCCAGTAATGGACCAAAGAGTCATCATGGGACTAAGTTCATTTTTCTGGCATTTCTGATACAGGATATGGTCATGGAGCTTTGTTAACTTCCAATATCCTAACCAGGAAATGGTGATTAGGGAAGAAGGAAACTGGAGAGGGCCCCCAGGTACCCTCCCACCAACCCCCAGGCATGCCCTGAATGCCAGATCCTCAGCCCCTGGGCCATATTCCCAGCCTTGCTTGGAATTGGCTGTCATATAGATCATCCCCTTTTGGGAAAGGGGTACATTTCAGTGGAGTGCCTTGGGATGTAATTTCTGTCACTAAAATGGGATGAGGCTATTCCAAGAGGTGTGGCCCACAGTATTCATAACCACTGCTTTTTGTGTTGTTTCCTGAAGATCGCAATTTGCTAAGAAGACATAACATCTACTAAAGCTGAAATTTGGAAAATAACAGCTCTCCTGCACTCCCCTGGAAGTAACCAGTAGCTTCAGGACACACTGTGGCGTTTGTACCTGTTTCTGCTAAGAGGCTTTGTTTCCTGTCCCCATGAGGTCCCTTCTAGTCAGGAGAGTGGCTGGGTTGGTCCCAAAAAAGACAAGTGGTTCAGTGGCTAGGCAGCTGGTGAACCAGCATAGAAACCCATGTCAGGAGTAGTGTGGGTGATTTTCGGTGGGAAGTCCCTTGTGTTAGTTTAGGAACTAAGTGAGGGGGTATATTGACAGGATGCATGTGAATACTGGTGAGGAGGGGAACCCTTACTTGCCACAGGATCACTCAGTAACAAAGTGGGAGGGTGCCAGTTGGAGAGCTCAGAGTGCTCAGGGTTGTAGCAGCTTGGGGGATTTCATGGCCTGAGGCGTATCATGTTCATTGCCACAAATGTGGGGTGAAATTTGCTGGGGTCTGCAAGGAGGTAAGCGCTACATGACTAAAAATCTGCTTGTTTTGGCTATTTTTAAATCAATTGGATGTGTAAAACTGAGTTTGGCTCTCGTGGGGTTTTGAGATAATGGGTCTCAGCCTGTAGAGAAGAAATAACCTGGGGGCAGGGGAGAAAGAAATAAATGACCTAAAAAACACAAAAAAGAAACTAACAATTGAGGGGCCAATATAGAGAGGCCATCTTTGGCTCATTTATATAACTGAAAGCCAAGGCAATCATTTGCTGCCTGTGTTGCTTTGAAAGATTTCCTTAATATCTTTGAGGCATTAATTGGTGGTGACTACCTTAAATGCTTGTTGAAAATTAAATCAAGGATTTAAACCCAAGAAATTCAAGTACTTTCATGGCTAGTCAGGTTTTTTGCTTGTTTGTTTTTTCTATTGCTTTTCACTTAAGAAAGTGAAAGGTAATTCTTCCTTGCTATAGATTCATAAGATGGGAGGAATGAGGCCCTGCCTTCGAACCTGTTTTCCCTCTCTCACCTTTGTAACCCTGACTTTGAACACATTGTCTTACTCACATGCTGCTTAAACTTTGGAAAAGCAGAGGCTAGGAAAAAAGATCCAAGTAAAGAATAGGAAGATGAGAGGAAAAGGGTAGATGCAAGGAGGGTCCCAGACACCCTTGGCACTGAAGCCCCTAGAGTGCAGGCCCTGTAATAGGTTGGGGTCTTTATGTCCTGCGAAGAGGCAGGGAAGAAACATCAGCCACACTCAAAGCGAAACCAGGATGTGAGCCTTTGCAGTTCTCCACTCAGACTGCAATGTCCCTCCAGCTCAGCCTCAGGGATCAAGTGCCTGAAGAGAAGAGGGCTGGGCCTCCTCATCTGACACAGCCCAACCCTCCCTAATCTGTCTTGTGGGGGTGGGGATGTAGCCTGCAGATCTGCTGAGCTGCCTCTCTCCTAGCCTCTAGGGCATCAGTAGCCTGGTAACAGTTTCGCGTTTTCCTTTAGACCAGTGTCTCCAGCTTCTTCGCGATTTCATGTTAGGCCAGATAATTATTTGCTATGAGGGATTATTTTGTGCAATGTGGGATGTTTAGCAATGTCCTTGACCTCTGCCCTCTAGATGCCAGTAGCACCTCCTTCAGCTGTGACAACCAGAAGTGTCTCCGAACCTTGTCAAAATTCCTTCAGGGTGAGGAGATGGGGAGGAGGGGAGAATCATCCCTAGTGGAGACCAGCACCTCATTATACCCTCTTTTCTGATTTTTAACTTTATTTTCAGGTGAGTTAAGAGCAATTTCAAGAGGATAAAGTCTCCTTACAATAACAGCACTTTGCAGGGTGTCTGACATATATAAAGGGTACCATTTCCCTAATACTTTCCTGAAGGCCCCCAATAGAACTAAGGGCTCCTCCCTGAACTTTTTCATTGCATTTTCTCCTTTTCATCACATTACCTCTCAGATTGAAGTTGTTTGCACATCACCCCTACTGGAGTGATATTGATCCTTCAAACCCCAGAGAACCCAACACCGTGCCCAAGACACAGCCATGTAGTGTTTTCCCCTTCATTTAGCACAGTTCCATCTCCAGTCCCCTTTCTTGCTGGTTTTTGTTGAAAGCAGGGAGCAATAATCCAGGTGGCTGTCTCTTTACGGCTGTGAGTACCATTTTCCCAGGCACTGGATCTCATGTCTCCCCGAGTCCCCAGGTCCCACACAGGGTGAAGTGTACTAAAAGCAGTGCTCTGAGCTAGTTCTGGCATAAAGTGTATGTGAGATAAGGCGCCACCTTTGATGTCTTGCTTCTCTGTGTTCTCCCTCCACACCTCCAGAAAATCTCCACCTGCCAGAGGAAAGCAACTGTATCTCTGTGGAGTCAGAATCCAACCATTTCAAAAGTTTGCTTTGCTTTGTGGGCCAAGCCAGCACCAATTATTAAAAGACATTTTTCAGCAAAATTTAGAGCAATTATGTTCCCAGCCCACTGGCAGTCTTCCCTCACAAAAGAGCTTTCTTCCTATTGGCAGGGGAGAGAAAATGAGAAACATGGAAATTTAATATCTTTGCATTATGTAGATCTGATTTAATCAGAGATGAGGGTGAAGTGCGATAAAACTATAGTTTCATTAAGTTTATGACTTTCAGACTGTATGTCAATTATTCTGTTACCATGGCCACCAGCAGTAACAGGCTCCACACGATTGTTTCCCCACAGAGAAGGGAACTGGAAGAAATGGATAAGAGACAGGACTAAATTTCCCATTTTACATCTTTTTCCTTTGTTAGAAGTTTCTGGAAAGGAGTAAATCAAGTTGCAAGTGTCTTGATGATTCTATCTTGGAAAGCCAGGCAGAGAATGAGAAGAAAAGGAGAGGCTACATCTGTCTTCTGGCTTTCACTTATGCTAAGAAAACTCTTACAAACTCTCACTTTCCAAGGACAATTCAACCCAGCAATATTCTGTAGTCAGGCAGTCAAGTAGAAAAGTAACTGGAAGAGCCCCCTTGTCACCCTATTCATTTCCCTGGCTTGTCAGCACGGTGCCCCATCCTTTGCCTCATGTTCTTCTCAAAGATTGTGATATAAAAGTTAAATTTGTGAAGAGGGTCGATGGAAGTTGTTTAAATGATGGATTACCTGGTTGGCTCCTCTTCCACACACTGCCTGGGGCAAGAGGGCATGGGCATCACCAAAGTGAAATAGGGACAAGTTGCTGGTGGGAAATTTGATGGTGGCTCCTAATGTAACTGCCCTACACTGCATGCGTCATGGATCTTTGAGGGGAGAGGTTCAGGTCCTCAGAGGGGAGGGGGAGATAGTGGCCCTGTGAGTGGACAGGACACTGAGCAAAGCACACTTGTTGCCTGCCCACTATGCATTCCCATTCTTCCTTACAGACTCTACTCTTCCCCACAGAACAGCCTTCTACACAGCTCTCTCACACCCCAGTTTCCCTTCACGAAGGGGTGCCTGCCTGATACTTTTCTGGTGATGACAATAAAGTTGAGGGTACAGGGGAAAGATGTTTTTTTCTTTTTTAAAGATTTATTTTTGCATACAAGCTGGGGTGCAGGCCAGAGGTGTGGGGCGGTGAGAGGGTTCACCAGAGACAGAGTGGGGAGCAGAACAGGCAGATCAACCAAAATACACTGCTGAGGAGAACAGTGGGCAAAGCAGGAGAGGTCTGCCGCGCCATGTGGGAATCTCCCTGACCGGGCATCAAACTCGTGCTGCCGCCACAGCCACCAACAGCTCCACAGTGCTGTGCTTAACCCGTTGCACCACCAGGGAGGCCGAAGGTTGTTTTTTTTCATTCCTGATTGTAGCATGTGGTTTTTGTGCCTTCTGCCACATTTCCTCCATCCACCTGTGATATCAGCTATTTGATGTCTTGCTTCAGCTGTGGTGGGCAATGCCAGGCTCGTTGTCATCTCAAGGGCAGGCTATGGCATTTGTTTACTCTTTCGCCTTAGGGCTTTATTTGTTTTTTTTTTTTTAAAGATTTATTTATTTATGCATACAAGCTGGGGTGTAGGCCAGAGGTGGGGGGGGGGTGAGAGGATTCACCAGAGACAGAGCGGGGAGCAGAACAGGCAGATTGACTGACGTACACTGCTGAGGGGAGCAGTGGGCGAGGCAGGAGAGGTCTGCACCATGTGAGGGTAGCTCCCTGCTGGGGATCAAACTCGTGCTGCAGTGGCTGCAGATAGCTTCATAGTGCTGAGACTTAACCCCTTGTGCCACCAGAGAGGCCCCTGTTAGGGCTTTATTTTGAAGTCCTAGAAGTCCATTCAGCTTGTGTCTGGCACAGACTGGAGGGCAATGCCCCTGAGCTTAACCCTTAACCAATGGGGGATGACAGCCTGTTGATCAATGCCTGACCTCCTCTCCTTCAGATGGGAAATACAAGAAGGCATCCTGTATGCTTTTCCAAGATCCCCAAGGAGCAAACTCCCCTGTAGCAGTGGTGGTGGTAATGCACCCTTTATTGGCTCCTCCTACATGGCTCACTCTTTCTCTATCCCTAACTTTCTTTCCTGAGGTTATCTCCCAAATGAACTGCTACCACCCAGGTCAGTCCCAGGCTTTGCTTTTGTAGAAACTCAAACAATACATGGAGAGACCAATGCAAACCTGACCATCATCATCTCTTCTGTAGCTACTGCTCCCCTTCAATCTTTGCCTTCTCAGACAACATCTCTTTGTCCTCCCTCTAAGTTTACTGTCTAGAAACAATAATTAAATACTCAAACAATCACTGTGTAGAGTTGCTTGCAATGAGTTCCTTGTATCAGTATTGTCTTACCAAAAAAAATGTAAGCTCTCTAGAACAGACACAATGCCTTACACAGCTAAATATATCCTACCAGTGTTGCAAGGATACCCACTGATACCCTGTTGCCAGTTCATGAATTTGATTTGTGAAGTTGAGTTTATTTAAATAGTAGACAATAATGAAAAAAAAATAGATATCGTTTAAGGGCAAAACTACATTCAACGTTAAGGAATTTCCTACTTACTCAAATGCACATACCTCGTCTAGAGAAATGTTTGGAAACCAAGTTTTTCTATGTCTATCTCTCTTATCTCTTTGTCTTTAAGAAAACCAAATGGTTTCTATGAATAAAATAAATCTGTACCAGAAAAGAACTAGATTCTGAGGTCAATGTGATACTTGACTAACAGCAGTGTATAATTGGTGCCTTGAGAATTCTTTTATCTTTTCTGGCTTTTCGGTTTTACCCTCAAGTTGAGCTCAATGGCATTCCAATTGAGTGATGACATTCCTTTGTCTGCTCCAGTCTAATGTTCAACTCCAACTCTGGCTTCTACTATCAATCTTTTCTAAATTGCAAACTCAGGCTACCTTGGCTTATTTCTCCCTTCACATAGGTAGCTTCCATTCATAATAGCTCATTCACCTCACATTGAAGTTTCCACCTAATCTCTCTTTGGATTACTCACTCTGATGAAAGACAGCTTCAATGTTACCAAATATTATTGCAGGCCTGCAGAGTGAAAAACTTGGGGCGTCTTCCAAAACGCAGTGCCCACCTGCCATTCATGAGTGAGCCATCTTGGAAACAGATTCTGCAGCTCTAGTCAAGCTTCGGATGACTGTGTTCCAGCTAACGTCTTGACTAACTCCTTATGAGAGGTCCCAGGCCAGCAGTATCACCAAGCTACTCATGAATTCCTGACCTAGAATTTGTGCGAGATGATAAATGTTTAGTATTGTTTCAAGTCTTGAAGGTGTGGGTTAATTTGCTATGGAACAAGAGATAGCTAATAAACTACTCTTGCTGGCAGCGTGGATAAATTTCCTATAGCCTTAATTTCCTTATTTACACAATGAATAATAACAACTTACTCCAAAGTATTGTTAAGAGGAGACAATGAGCTAATACATGCAGCAATTATCAAAGTGCTCTTACATAGGAAGTGTGCATGGGGTGGTAGTGTTGTTACTGATGATAAATATTTCTTGACCCTGTTGTACATACAGCACTGGCCTCCTCAACTCCATCAAGAAGCTGACTTCCTGTCCACACTAGGAGGAATTTTCAACATGAAAGACATGCCACTTGCTGATTGACAACGATAACCTAGAATCCAAGGATCACAGATCGCCTGGACCAAGGTAATCTGGGCAGATGCAACTAAATAGAAAAAAGAAAGTTGTTCTTTGACTTGTTAATGTACCTGGATAGTGGGTACCCAATTTAGATAATAGGGGTAATCAAAGGCCTGGTAGATTAATCTCTTAAATGTTCTATCACATAAAGTTTGTGGCAGCCCAGCCCAGAAATTAAATTTTCTTTATGCTTAAAGAACTGTACAGAGCAGAAATATCCCACAATCTTCATTCATTTCTTAATAAAAAGGATAGTCTTTCTGTTTAATAGTAGGTATAGCAAAAATTTAGCCCTAATACAGAGAAATAGTAAAGTACAACAACATTTAAATAGCATTCATTTGGAACTCCTCTCCACAGGGTAATCTGTAATTTAGCTGATTAGCAAGAAGTGTTTGAAGAGCCCCTTTTGTCAACTTAGCTTGTGTAGATACCCAGCTGGCTCCGAGGTGCAGCTTGTCTGGGACTGCCCTCAGAAGTGTAGTGCTAATTATTTCATTAGCTTCTACCCTCAGAATTCCTTAAGAATTTAAAAGTGCTCAGACATCTTTGGTTGTTGAAGCTCCCATTCTCCTCACTGTGCAGATAGGTACTACAAAATGAAGAGTGGACTTTTCACTTTTATATCTAAGAAACCCCTCTTGATTGCACAGATGACCCCCCCCCCATAAAATTTGAACTCTTAAAACACATGCACAGTTTGAACACGCTTTTATGAATATGCCGTGACAATGATAACAGCACACCTTCATAGCATTTCCAGAACAAAAATCAGAGGCCTCTGCTCCATGGACTAGATGATGGAAACAATGAGGAGGACAGGTGAGGTAGAAGATACAGAGATGTCCAAAGGTGGTTGGGTTAAAGGCGAACTGCTGGGTGCACACCTGAAGGCTGACATTTCAAGAAGCATAACTGAGCCTGTGGTCTGGGTGCTCTGATCCTCCACACCCCCATACCACCTCACTCTGCTCCCATCACAATGTGGGGAAAATTGTAGATGATCAGATACCTCTCTAAGTACCATGTGAAGGGTATAAACTCTATGTCCAGAGATCTGTGCCGTGGTCCTGCCTCTGATTAGCCAGTCATGTCAGGCATGATTTTGGGATTTTGCTGCTATTTATCCTAGCAAAAAATCATCCCTCTACCTGGGGAAATTTCGCAGCTTCTGGTATGAGTCAGCGGAAGGAGAAAGCACTTGGATTTGAATGCCACCACGTGCCAGGCTTTTTTTAGATGTGATTTCATTTCCTCTGCACACAACCTGTGGGATAAGATTTTAGTGACTATTTTATAGATGAGAGCACAAAGTTCAGAGCTAGTCACCTGACCAGTCTTCATATCACATTCTCCAAGGCCCTGTGTAACCACTCTCAACAGGAATGCTTGACATTCTCCAGGTGCATAATGGGAACTGTCTACTAGGGTACTTTGGTGCGTTTATTGTCCCCTGAGCTGATTTCTATCATCACACCACAATATTTTATGGTATTTTGTTTGAATACAAACATCTTCCACCAGAGTTGGAACTCCTTCAGGGAAAAAGCTCTTGTTTACCTTTGCACTAATGGGTCTCACATACTGCTTAGCATATAGTAAGTGTGCCATAAACATTTCATGTAATATTTGTTCATTTATATTTCTTTAACCTGGAAAACAAGATGAAAATGCCTCTTAAACCTAACAGCCACATAACACTGGTAACCCAAAATAATAATAAATGTATTACATGTACATTATAAGAAAAAAATCCAGGTAGTGCCAAAGCTGAAAATCATTTCTCTTCCTCCATCTACACCCAGTTCTTTTCCATAAAAGTGTCAAATTAAAAAGTCTCCTTTCCAGGATACTGTTCTAAAGCTTTACATACATGTATTCATGTATAAACATACATGCACGCACACATATACATATGCATATATGTGTGTGTTTTGTATATGTGTAACCCAGGAAAAATTATATATAGACACATTTTGCACACTAAATATACTGATCTGCACTTTGTTTTTCACTTAACAATATAATTTGGAATTCCCACAGAAGACTGAGAGATACATCATATTTTTAACTTATGCATAGAATAGTATGTTATTACAGAGTTATTCCATAATTTATTTAACCACCTCCCAAGTCTTGATTGATTAGGTTGGTTGCAGTCTCCTCACCCCAGTTAAATTTCCACAATAGCCATGTTTCTAAGCATCTTGATGCTCTTTTATATCAATATCCACATCTTGATTTTATTTACACTAAGCCCTGCAAAATATTAACAATAATTTGTCTAAAAGCTGTGAAAGCTGATAAAATGACCAAATGCACATAGAGTCTGAGGATTGTGTGAGTTTTGTTCATTGCAGAGCTTGAGAGAGGCATGGGGCTATAATCCCTTCTTTCCAAGCCATGGTTAGTTTTATATATCAACTTGGCTATGTTATAATCCTCAGTTATTCAATTAAGCCTAAATCAAGGTGTTTCTGTGAAAGTATTTTATAGATGTGATTAAAGTTCATATTAAGTAGATTGTAGATTAAGTAGATCATCCTGGATAATCTGGGATGGGTTTGAATCAATCAATTGAAAGTCCTAAGGAACAGAGCTGAAACTTCCCTCAAGAAAAGTTTCCACCTGTGGACAAACTTGCCTTCCTGATAGCCGGTTCTGTGCATTTTGGAATTGCCTAGGCAGGTCATGTGTTTGCGTTGACCCAATGCCCTGCAATAAATCTTTCTGAACTTTTTCTTCAAGTGGAACAGTGATACAGATACACATGCTTAATGTCACAAAGCTTATAGTACCCAGTCAAGTGTATGCTCATTCCTTCTACTTCATCAATAGCTTGAAACTATGCTGTATTTTATTTTATTTCATATCCAAATGGTGACTGTTTTAATATGTTTTCTTTTCCTATAGTCTCCAATTGACTCTTTTTCTTACTGAGAGAAGAAATACATACTTTCTTTACCATGTTGTTATAATCATCCAGTCATTTAATCATCTATTGCTTGATTAATTTTCATTTTCTTTCTTGAAGAAATCCTTCTTGGGTTTGTTGTGTATTTATGTTTAATTTTGACATTTGTGTATTTCTGTTTAAGTTTTGCACAGCTGTCATTTTGAAATTTATTTTCTTCAGCTTTCTCCATTTCTTGTACTTACGTCTTTTTTCTCAGTTTCATTCATGTTTTTCTGGGATACTCTTTTTCCTCATACAGGGATTGTAGAAGGTAAATGTTAAGTAATTGCACAGCAGAAAGTTTTTTTTCTCTCCATCTCCACTTGACTGAGAATATAGCTGATTGCAGAATTTAAGTTCCAAGTAATTCCTCCAGAATTGGTCTTGTAATATTTGCTGCTAATAAGAAATCTGTTGACTATTCTGATTTTTTTCTTTGAAGTCTTTGAGGATTACCTCTTTACTCTGGGTTTTCTGGAATAGCATATGATGTATGTTTGCATCTTTCTGGAACTTCATATGAGGTGAGTTAATGTGGATCTTTCTTCTTTTATGTTATTTTCCACTTGGAAGGCCCTTCAGAATTCCTAAATACATCTCTTTTAAACTTTGGAAATACCTTTATTTCTATATGTTTTTGTCTTATTGCTCCCATTTTCTCTATACTCTCTTTCTGGGGCTCTACTTGGATGACGTGACTCTTGAATCCTTGGTGCTTCTTATCTTTTTGCTCAGATTTTCCATATCTCTGATTGTTGCTCTGTGATCTGGGAGATACCCTTAATTGAACTTTTAATTTTAGCCATCATATGTTTCCAAGAGCCTTCATTTAAAAAAAAATAATTAATTTTTTATAACACACGTTGTTGTATTAAGATTACTATATTTTTCTGAATTACTAATTGGGATCTTTTTTTTCAGTTATGTTTATTGAGGTAAAATTTGTTTACATCATTGCATGTTTGGGGGTCATATGTTCAAGCCTACACAAACATGTATCTTCAAACCATGCCCACCAGCAAGGCCCATGCTCTATTGGGCTCCTTCCTTCCCCTACTTCCATTCTTCTATGCTCTCCTTCTAGTTGCCTCAATTTTGCAGTCAGATGTTAAAAGTTCATTATTGGTATGGTTTTGACTGACTCTTAGTTATGTTTCTCTATATCACATGTAAGTGAGACCATATGGTATTTGTCTTTCTCTTCTGATTTATTTAGAATTAATCTCTCCAGTTCTATCTGCATTGTTGCAAATGGCAGGAGTTTGTCCTTTTTTATAACTGAATAGTATTCCATTTAGTGTGTGTTTATGTATGTATGTATGTATGTGTGTGTATATACACACATACAGCACATTATTCTGACCTACTCCTGTCTTTAGGAGTGGGTCCTGCCACTTAGGCTATTCCTATGATTTTGTTATTGTAAATAGCATTGAAATGAACATGTCAGTATATATATATATCACTTCAAATTAGTGGTTTTGTGTTCTTTGGGTAGATTCCACCTAGGACTGGAATTTCTTGGTCACATGGTAGGTCTATTTTTAATATTTTGAGGAACTGCTGTATTGTTTTTCATAGGGGCTGGAAAAATCTACATTCCTGCCAACAATGTACAAGTGTCCCTTTTTGCTCACATCCTCACCAACACTTGTTTTTTGGTCTTTTATGTGGGTCATTCTCATAGGTATGAAATGGTGTTTCACTGTACTTTTAATTTGCATATCCTTGATGATAACTGATGATGAGCATGTTTTCCATGTGCCTTTTGTCCATCTATTTGTCTTTTTGGAGAAGTCTCTATTTAGCTCTTTTGCCTATTTTCTTATCAGCTTAATTGTTTTTCTTTGTTGTGTGGCATGTAGTTGTTTATGTATTTTAATATCAGCCCTTTGTCAGATGTATATTGTGTAAATATTTTCTCACATTCAATAGGGTATATTTTTGTTTTACTGATAAGTTGTTTCACGGTGCAGAAGCTTTTCAGTTTGATGTAGTTCCATTTGTTTATATTCACTTTTGCTTATCCCACCATCAGAGATGAACCCCAAACATGTTTATAAATCCGATGTTCTGGAGTGTTTTGCCTATCTGTTCGTCAATGTATTTTATAGTTTTGAATCTGAATCCACGCCTTTAATCCATTTTGAGTTAATTTTTGTGTAAGGTGTGAGATAGTGATCTAGTTTCATTATTTTGCCGTGGTTATCCAGTTTCCCCAACACCATTTGTTGAGGAGGCCCTCCTTTCTGTATACTCTTGGCTTTATTGTCATAGATTTACTGTCCATAGATATTCTGGACTTTCAGTTTTATTCTATTGGTCTGTGTGTCTGTTTTTGTTCCATTATCATACTCTTTGCCTTTTGTGTATTTCTTATTGTTAATATTGCTCTCAGTTTCTTCCAATATTATCAGTATATTTAAAATTTCTATTTTGGAATTTTTTAAAGATAATTATCAATTTCACCCGGTTTTTCTAATGTATTTACCTAAAAGTAAATTTCTTATAATGTCTTTATTAAGATATTATGCACATATAAGATTATGTCACCTTATTAATTTAAAATGAAGGACTTTCTCTTCAATGAGACTATCAATGTGAGAAAATATATGTATAAATTTTTTTTACAAAGGATACTGCTTTTCTATTTAAAAAATTTCTTTGGTTTTTGCTTTACTAATTCTTTCCTTCTGTAGTTTTATTCGATTTTTAAACTTCTTGAGTTGAGCCTTTAACTTATTTATTTTCATTTGTTTTTATTTACTAATGGAAGAATTTGTATTTTTAGAATATCTTCTAAGCATTTTATACGTTTTATTTATTTTTTAAATATATTTTATTGCTATTTATGTCTTTTACATTTTGTATTTCCCTTGGGTAACCCACCACCAATACACCTGTGATCCATCTCCGTGATCCCTTGTGTCCTTTTCTACTCCATTTTGTGCCCTTATCCTCCCTCCCCGTGCCCCCACCCCCACTTGCTAAGTGTCTCTCTCCTATTTGGTTTCCTTATAATCCTGTTATAAGTGAAACCATTACATATTTTTCTCTTTCTTTCTGGCTTGTTTCACTGAGTATGATCCCCTCTAATTCCATCCATGTCGCTGCAAATTGCATGTGTTTATCTTCTTTGAATGCTGAATAGTATTCCATTGTGTATATGTAACACATCTTCTTGATCCAATCATCTATTTTTGGACATCTGGGTTGCTTCCATACCTTTGCTATTGTGAACAGTGCCACAATGAACATATGGTGCATGTATCCTTTTGGAATACTGTTTTTGTGTCCTTTGGGTAAATTCCCAAAAGTGGTATTGCTGAGTCGTATGGAAGCTCGATGTTTAGCAGTTTGAGGAATCGCCATACAGCTTTCCATAATGGTTGGACCAGTTTGCATTATCACCAGCAGTGTAGAAGGGTTCCTTTTTCTCCACATCCTTTCCAGCATTTGTTGTTGCCTGTATTTTTAATGTGTGCCATCTTCACAGGTCTTAGGTGGTATCTCATTGTGGTTTTGATTTGCATTTCCTCGATTATAAGTGATGTTGAACATTTTTTCATATGGCAGTTGGCCATTTGCTTTTCTTTGGAGAAGTGTCTTTTTAGCTCTTCTGCCCATTTTTTGACTGGGCTATTGGTTTTGTTTTTGTTGAGTTGTGTGAGTTCCTTGTAAATTTTTGTTATCAGTCCTTTATTGGATGTATCGTGTGCAAAGATCTTTTCTCAGTTGGTAGGGTGTCTGTTAGTTTTGGTTAATGTCTCTTTTGCTGTACAGAAGCTTTTTATTTTGATGTAATCCCATCTGTTTATCTTGTCCTTCACTTCCTTCGCTTTAGGGGATGTGTCTTTCAAGATTTTGCTGAGATGTATGTTGTGTAGAGTTTTGCCTATATTTTCTTCTATACATTTTATGGTTTCAGGTCTTACATCCAGGTCTTTTATCCATTTTGAATTGACTTTTGTGCAGGGTGTGAGGTAGTAGTCTAGCTTCATTTTTTTGCATGTGGCTGTCCAGTTTTCCCAGCACCATTTATTGAATAGACTGTCTTTGTTCCACTGCATTTCCTTTGCTCCTTTGTCAAAGATTAGTTGTTCATAGATATGCAGCTTTAATTCTGGATATTCGATTTGGTTCCTTGGTCTTTGTGTCTGTTTTTGTTCCAGTACCATGTTTTTTTAATTATTATGGCTTTGTAGTATAGTTTGAAATCAGGGAGTGAAATTCCTCCATTTTCTTTCTTTTTAGTTAGGAGGGCTTTAGCTATGTGAGGTTTTTTGTGGTACCATATGAATTTTTTCAATAGTCGATCTATTTCTTTGAAGAATGTCATTGAGATTTTTATTGGAATAGCGTTGAATCTGTAAATTGCTTTTTGGAGGATTGCCATTTTCATAATGTTAATTCTTCCAATCCATGAGCAAGGGATGCCTTTCCATCTTTTGTGTCTTCTTCTTTCAACAGTGTTTTATAGTTTTCTTTGTATAAATCCTTTATGTCTTTTGTTAGATTTATTCCCAGATATTTGATTTTTTGGTTTCGATTTTGAAGGGGATGGATCTCTTAATTTCTTCTTCAGATTGGGTGTTGCATAGAGAAATGTTACTGACTTTTGTGCATTGATTTTGTATCCTGCTACTTTACTGAACTGGTCTATAATTTTGAGTAGTTTTTCTATGGAGTTTTTAGGTTTTTTTTATATATATTATCATATCATCTGCAAATAGAGACAGTTTAATTTCTTCTTTTCCTATTTGGATTGCTTGAATGTCTTTCTCTTGTCCAGTTGCTCTGGCTAGGACTGACAGTATTATATTGAAAAGCAATGGTGAGGGGCTTCCCCAGTGGTGCAGCGGTTAAGCGCTGAGCTGTGGAGCTGTCAGCAGCAGTGAGTTTGACGCCCGGCTGGGGAGAATCCCACATGGCGTGGCAGACCTCTCCTGCCTTGCCCGCTGCGCCCCTCAGCAGTGTATTTCTGATATGCCTGTTCTGCTCCCTGCTCTGTCTCTGGTGAACCCTCTCGCCGCCCCACGCCTCTGGCCTGTACCCCAACTTGTATGTATAAATAAAAAATAAATCTTTAAAAAAAAAAAAGAAAAAGAAAAGCAATGGTGAGAGTGGACATCCTTGTTCCTGATCTTAGGGGAAAGGCCTTCAGCTTCTCACCATTGAGGATAATATTGGCCTTGAGTTTGCCATATATGGCTTTTATTTTGAGGTATGTTCCTTCTATCCCAAGGATTTCAAGGGTTTTTATCATAAATGGGTGTTGCACTTTGTCAAATGCTTTCTCAGTGTCTATTGATACGATCATATGGTCTTTATATTTCTTTTTGTTGATGTGTTGGATTTCATTGATTGATTTTCGGATGTTGAACCATCCTTGTGTCCCTGGAATAAATCCCACTTGGTCGTGGTATATTATCTTTTGGATGCATTGTGGGATCCTATTGGTCAAGATTTTGTTAAATATTTTTGCATCAGTGTTCATTAGGTTGATTGGTCTGTAGTTTTCTTTTTTTGTATTGTCTTTGTCTGGTTTTGGTATTACAGTAATATTTGCTTCATAGGATGTGTTTGGTAGTACTCCTTCCTTCTCGATTTTTTGAAAGAGTTTGTGTAATATAGGGACTATTTCGTTTTTGAATGTTTGGTAGAATTCGTTTGTGAAACCGTCTGGTCCTGGGCTTCTGTTTTTGGGGAGGTTTTTAATTACTGTTTCAATTTCACTGCTTGTGATTGGTCTGTTTAGGTGTTCTATATCTTCTTTGTCTAGTTTTGGGTGATTGTATAGTTTTAGGAATTTTTCCGTATCCTCTAGGTTGTTGTACTTGTTTCCATATAGCTGTTTATAGTAATCTCTGATTATTTTTATGATTTTTGCTGTATCCTTGTGATTTCTCCTTTTTCAATTATGATCCTATTTATTTGTGTTTCCTCTCGTTTTTTCTTTGTAAGCCTGGCTAGTGGTTTGTCTATTTTGTTTATTTTTTCTAAGAACCAGCTTTTGGTTTCGTTGATCTTCTGGATTGTATTTTTTATTTCCATTTCGTTTATTTCTGCTTTGATTTTTATTATTTCCTTTCTTAAACTGGTTTTTGGGGTTTTTTGTTGTTCATCTTCTAGTTCTTTGAGATGTGAGGTTAAATTGTTTCTTTGGGTTGTTTCTTGTTTCTTTCTTTTTTTTTTTAATTTATTTATTTATACATACAGCTGGGGTACAGGCCAGAGGTGTGGGGTGGCGAGAGGGTTCACCAGAGACAGAGTGGGGAGCAGAACAGGCAGATCAGAAATACACTGCTGAGGGGAGCAGCGGGCGAGGCAGGAGAGGTCTGCCGCACCATGTGGGATTCTCCCCGGCCGGGCCTTGAACTCGCATCGCTGCTGCCGACAGCTCCACAGCGCAGCGCCTAACCGCTGCGCCACCAGGGAGGCCCATGTTTCTTGTTTCTTGATGTGAGCTTGTAATGCTATATATTTTCCTCTTATTACTGCTTTTGCTGTGTCCCAGATGTTCTGGAAATTTGTGTCCTTATTGTCATTCAGTTCTAGATAATTTTTAATTTCTTCTTTGTTCTCTTCATTGATCTATTGGTTTCCCAGTAATGTAGGTTTCAGTCTCCATGAGGTAAGGAGGTTTCTTTTTTCCTTTCTATGATTTATTTCCAGTTTGACTCCTTTATGATCGGAGAAAAAGGCTGGTATGATTTTGATCTTAGTGTATCTGTTGAGGTTTGTTTTGTGGCCTAATATGTGATCGATCCTGGAGTATATTCCGTGCGCACTTGAGAAAAATGTGTATTCAATTTTTCGGGGGTGAAGTTATCAATAGATATCTGTTAATACCATGTGGTCTAGGTCCCTATTTAGAGCTTTAATATCCTTGGTTACTTTTAGTCTTCTTGATCTGTCCAATAGAGAAAGTGGGGTGTTGAATTCTCCTACTGTGTATGTATTTTCTTTAATGTCTGTTTTCAGGGATGATAATAATTGTCTGATATATTTTGGTGCTCCTTCATTTGGGGAGTATATGTTGATGATTGTTATATCCGCCTGTTTTATTGTTCCCTTTATCATGGTGTAGTGACCAGCTTTGTCTTTTTTTACCTTCTTAAGTTTGAAGTCTATTTTATCTGATATAAGTATAGCTGTTCCTGCCTTCTTTCTTGGTCCATTTGCTTGTAGGATTGTTTTCCATCCTTTAACTATTAATCTCTGTGTATCTTTCTCAATTAAATGTGTTTTGTAGACAGCAGAAGGTTGGATTCTGTTTCTGATCCATTCTGCTATGATGTGTCTTTTAATTGGTGTGTTTAGTCCATTTACATTTAGAATTAATATTGCTATACTGTCATCCATATTTGTCTTTTTGTTTACCTTTTTGTGATTCTAATCCTTACCTTACTCTGTATTTCCTGGACTTTCCTCTGCTGGCTTTGTCTTCATGGTTTCTTGTATGTTTTGGAGTGGGGGTTTGGTAGTGATGAATTTCTGTAGTTTCTGTTTGTCAGAGAAGGTCCATGTTTTTTCTTCATAGGGGAAGGAGAGCTTTGCAGGGTAGAGTATTCTTGGTTGATGTTTGTTGGCATGTATTATATTACATATGTCTCTCCATTCTCTTCTTGCCTGTAGTGTTTCTTCAGTGAAATCTGATGCCAGCCTGACATCAGAAAGGAAGAAAGCCTGGCTTTCCTTTGTAGGTTATTTGTTTCTTTGTCCTCGTCATTTTCAATATATTTTCCTTGTCTTTGAATTCTCAATAGTTTTACTATCATATGTCTTGCTGTTTTTTTTTCTTTCGTTGTAATAATTTGGAGATCTTCTGGCTTCCTGTATGTCAATTTTTGTTTCCTTTTTCATGTTTGGAAAGTTCTCTTCAATTATCTCCTTGAGAAGTTTCTCTGTTCCTTTGTCTCTCTCCTCTCCTGGGATTCCTGATTCTGATGTTTCCTTTTTTCATGGTGTCAGATAGTTCTCGAAGCTTTTCCTCATTCTTTTTCCTTCGTTTTTCTTTTTCCTTTTCTGTTTTGGTTCTTTCAGTATCTTTATCTTCTAGAGTGCTTATTCTTCCCTCCATGTGTTTTAATCTACTTTTATGGCTCTCTACTAATGTTTGTAAATCTTTCATTTCCTTCATTTTCTTCTTTATGGATTCATTCTCGTTTTTCAGTTCTTCATTTATATTCCTCAGTTCTTTGTTCTTTTCATTTAATACTATTATTTTTTTTATTATGGCTATTCTGAATTTTTTATCTGTTAGGCAGATGTAATCTATGTCCATATTATTGGGTTCTGAAGAGGGATTTTCTTTCTGCGGTGTATTGTTTTGAGGGTCATTTGTAACTTTTTTTCTTCCTGTTGTTGGCCTTCTGCTTTGCTCTGATCGCAGCATTCCTGTGCTGTTGGTGCCTGCAGGCATGGTTCTTGGTTCTACTTACTGAGGAGTATTTGTTGTTTCCTAGTGTCTGAGTTGCCTTGGCTGTGTCTGGGTATCTTCTGGATTTTCTTTTTTTCTCTGTTGGATTTCTGTGTCTCGTGGCGTGCCTCCAATGTGTTTCCGGTTCTGAGTGGGATTAGGGTAGAAAAAGGGGTGGTGGTTTGTAGAAAAAAAATTAAAATGGTATTGGGTAGATGTAAACTTGGGGAGAGTTTTGTAGTCCTTTTGCTTTTAGGTTTTAGAATTTCTGGGTAGGCCCCCTGCTAGGGTTCAACCCCCCCTTTTCCAGTGTCAGATGTTGCTGTTGCCCTACTGTCGCTGCTGTCGTTTTATAGTTGCTAGGAGTCTTTATGTTCTTTCCCTCTCTCCCCCCTTTTTATTTTTCTCCTTCCCCTCAGTGCTTGCCTGGGGTTATCCCTGCCCCTGGGGTTATGTCTGGTAGGGAGGGGTCGAGAGTTCCTGATCTTAAGTTTCTTTTCTGCTGCTTGGGCCCCACTACTCCACAAGGGGGTGCAGGGGTGGAGGTTGTGGGCAGCTGTTGGTCAGCGTTTTGCCTCCCCTAGATTCTGGGGTGGCCACTGTGCAACCTCCTGGAAGTTGGGTGTGGGGCCCCAGGGGTGGTGCTGGGCTGTGGTCTCCAGCAGCTGGAGTTTCTGCCGCCCTCCTGGTTGCCAAGTTGCAGATACTTTGTGGAGGAGGGTGTGGTTGGAGACAGTTCCAGCGGGTTCCTGAATCCCAGGTCAAGTTACCTCCAGTCAGGTTAGAGAAGAGTAGATATCAGGTTATAGACTAGGGAGGAGATTGTTTGAGGTGGTCTCAGCAGTTTTTCCTGCCTGACCAGTTTCTCAAGCCAATATATCACCTAGCAACCAGTGGGGGATTAGGACCCCAGAGG
This sequence comes from Scalopus aquaticus, assembly GCA_004024925.1. NCBI lineage: Eukaryota > Metazoa > Chordata > Mammalia > Eulipotyphla > Talpidae > Scalopus > Scalopus aquaticus. Next base: position 46,466 of record PVIJ01005874.1, on the reverse strand, counting down.
GTGCTGGCAGTTTTTCCTCCCTGCTAAGATGTTACTTAGCCCCAGGTGGGGATGGAACACAGTGACCCTCCAGCTTTCCTGCACTTCAGAGCTGCCATGCAGGGAAGAGAGGGGGCTTTTGGGGTGGGGGAGTGGGGATCATGCTCCCTGTTGCTTGGCCAGAGCCCTCCGACCCCACTGCAGTTTCTAATCTTGTATTCAGTGGCGCTCCCTGAAGCTGGTTTGCCCACCTCTCCTTGCTGTTATTCCTCTGTGTGGGGTCCCAATGCCTTTTCTCTTCTCTTTACTCTTACTTTTCAGTTTATCTTTAAGTCTAAAGCACCCATGGGGATGATTGTATTGTGTAGGGCATCCAGTTCTCCTCAGATCAGCTCTCAAAATTAGGGATTTTTCTTTCCATAAATTGATATTTTGTGGGAGAGCCTGATTCTAGCATCTGTTTGCCACCATGCTTTGGGGGCGTGTAGTATTTTATGCGTTTTAATGGACTAAGTTGCACACTATTGATTTCATTTTATTCATCAACAAAACTCATGTTTTTATCAACTTGGTCATGACTTCTCTCTTATGTTTTTGTTATTTCTTCTTTTTCCTCAGTACCCACTCATCACCTCTTAGACACCCACTCCAATATTTAAAGTGTGTTTTTAGATAGTTGTAACTTTTAAAATATTTTTCTTTTTTAAGACTTCTAAGTTTTTAAGATGTTTTAGATCACTTCCAGCAAATCTTATTTATTTTTTACAGCTAGAATATGTTACATTTTATATATGTTCTACGTTTTGTCTTATTCCCCTTTGCCTCCAACCTTTTGCTTTTACAATCTTGCAATGAACCCTAACATGTAAGTCTCTCTACAGATTCCTGGAAATAACTCATGGGTAAGGGCAGAAAGCTGGGCCTTGGGATATAAGTGTACTTAAGTTCAAAAAATGTTTCTAGTTTTGTTTGAAGAAATAGTTGTAGTTCTACCAGCAAAGCATCAAGATTCAGATTTATCCATATCCTCATTAATATTCAGCTTTATCTGAGAATATAGATTTTTTCAGTCTGATGGGTATAAAATAAGAGCTCCATAAACCAATTTTCCATCATGCTCATCAACCACTGCATTTATTTTTCCAGATTAGTCTCTCCAGTGCCCAACTCAAAAATCCTTTCTCCATTGAGACTGTCAATCCATCCATCTCCTTCATTTATTTTCATTATTACTTACCCTCTTGATTCTTACTGTTATCCTTACTTAACTTAAATTAATTATTTATCATAATAACCTTTATTCCTCTCTTACTTTATTATACAGTCTTGGCCAATCCATAGCCCTAATTAAATTAAACTCTCCACCTGCTCCATACCTGATCTATTAAGTGGGATCTATTGAGCAAGCATGTTGATTAATTTCATTTTAAATTAATGATCACTAGTTTTAAGTGGGTCCTTGCTGTTGACCAGTCGTGATACCATATTTCCCTAGTTTGCATTTCCTTTTAAGAGCCTTTGAAATATTTTCCTCTCTTCTCAAACCTCTAGCACCTTCATCTTCATCCTGCTGTTTACTAGTGACCTTGTTTCCTTTTTCATTCAGAAAATATCAGTGTTTAGTAGAATTTTCATTTGATCCCATCTACACTACCTCTATGTACCTCTGGGAAACTATCCCAAGGATTACTTCTTCTCTCCAGTAATTGTAGACAAGCTGAGTATTCATCAGCTAAGGCCAACTCTTCCACTTGTGAAAATCCTGTTGGTGCTAATGTCACTAAACACTCCTCACTAACCCTGCTGTCACCATCCTGGTTCAAGCCAACATAATGGTTTATTTCAAGAGTTTTTATTAGTTTTTGGTTTCTTTCTTACTGCCCAGAACCTATTCTCTACATAACAGACAAAGTGGTGCTATTAAAACTATATAATTGTATGGCAGATCTCCATTGAAAAGTCTCTAGAGGCCTGCCATGCCATAGTAATAACTAAAATTTCACTATGATATTTGATTCTCTACCACCTCTCTAAGTTCATCTCCCTCACTTTATGCCAGCAACACTGACCTCCAGGGTATTTCTGGAATAATCCCAGTAGCCGTCTGCCTCAATGACTACTCTTCCTCACATACTAAAAATGGCTTATCCCATCATTTCTCATAGGTCTTTATTCAAAATATACTTTATTCTAGATGAGATTCTTCTGCAATTCTGGTGTTTGGATTCCCACAATCTAAGCTTTTTTTTTTAATGGATAAGTTTATATCATTAGCTTTAAATTATATAAAATATCGATATAACCTTAATTAAATTTGGTTAGATTTTCTCTCTTTAAAGTTTTTCCTTTTTTTCTTGTTTCCCTATATAATCTTTGTTTTCTTTGTGTTTTCATGAAGGGTGTCATTCTTCTAGTTTTTGAGTATTTGCAGTCTTTGTTAATCCTTCTAAGTCTTTGCTTGTGCCTTTTCTTCCCTTTGATCATCCAGATTTCTCAGAGGACCTCGTCTTATGTGTTTTCTCTTATGTATTTGCCTCCTGTCTTTCTAAATCCTTGTTTATTTCTGGGAATAATTAGCTACCAGTGATTATAATCATTCCACTTTTCCTGTCTGTATTCTCCTACCTGGCTGTAGTTTCTTCCCTCTAGTCTTATATACTTACATTCATAATTCTCAGTCTACCTCTCCCCAAATTAGAGGGCAACTGATAGACTGTGTAGGATTGTGTAGGTTAGGATTGTGTAGGTTTGTTCCATTTTCCATTCCTCTCACACCCCCTCCCAACTACAGGGAGTATTTCTGGAATAGAGGACATTAGTGGAGGGAGTTCCAATCCTACCATAATGCACTATATAGCTTTTTTAAAAAAATAAATGGCAAATAAATAAAATTTGATAATTAAATTTTAAAAAATTGAAGAATCAAAGAATCAAATCTCCTATATCATTCACTTTATAATTCACAATTCCTCCTCTTCAAGAAAATGTTATTTTTTTTTTTCTAAAATGCTCTTATAGTCCACATAGTTTATCTGGGTAACTTACTTTTGGGGAACTATTCCTCACCACAACTATTATTTTAGCAAAGGTTTTATAAAGTGAGGGAACTATTTGCTTCAGTTATAAGCTGACCTATAACAGTTAGAGTAGCTGATTACTTCCTCTCTTTACATCATATTATTTGAATTGACTACAAGCTTACATTTAGACTTTTTGAATGTTTCTGAGAATGCTGACTGTATGCATTAAATGTGTAGCCCCCAAATTCATAGATTAAAGCCCTAACCCCCAATTTTATGGTATTAGAGGTAGTACTTTTATAATTAGGTTTAGATAAGTTCATGAAGATGGGACCTCATGACTGCATTAATGTCTTTATCAGAAGAAAGGTCTCTTTCTCTCTCCCTTTCTTTCTAACACACACACACACACACACACACACACACACACACACACACACACTCAAAAGCAACCAGAGAAAGACCACATGAGCACATAGTAAAAAGGCAGAAGAACACCATCTACAAGCCCAGAGGACAATCCTCTCTAGAACCCAAACATGCAGGTGCCCTGATCTTGCAAATCCAAACTGTGAGAAGATAACAAATGTCTACTCCATTTTGTGCCCTTATCCTCCCCCTCCACAAGGGACCACGGAGATGGGTCAAGGGTGAATTGGTGGTGGGTTACCCAAGGGGAATACAAAATGTAAAAGATATAAATAACAATAAAAATATATATTTATATAAAAAAAAGATAACAAATGTCTGTTTTTAATCACTCCATTGCAGACTAAGACACTGACTCACGTAGTACTTATCACCAAAACACCCAAGAATTCTGTCAATAGTGTCCCTTCTTATGCTCACATCATTTATTTCAACAAAAATGTGAGGATTTATGTTTATCCCTATTACATTTCATTTCCTTATCCAATCTTTTTACTTATATAAATCTTAAATCTTTTTATTATAACACTTTTCCCTTACTCCCAAGGTGAGTCTTGCTAAGTTAGAGAACTGAGGGAGGCATAGATTTCAGAGTAATCCCCACAACCTAAAAGAAATCTGGCTCTGGACTGGATGCAAAAACCAAAGCCTGCCTACCAGCTCCAACATGGAGGATAAAGAGCAATTGAGAAGACAGAAAGTATTGAAGCTGAGCTAGTAAGTTAATTGAGAAGCCTCTAGGCACCTGGTTTTGCATCTACTTCACCCACAGAAATGCCACCACCATTTACTCAAGGCATGTGTGGCCTGGAGACCTGACATTCCTCCCTGAGTATGGTTTCTAATTACGGTAGAGCAGAGGTTAAAACATGCCCAAGGTGCCCGAAATGTATGGGGAAAGGATATACCTCGCTTCCCCAGGTTCTCATGCCAGCCCTGCTGTGTAACCTCATGTAAATTAAACAACATCTCAGAGCATGGATTATTTTGATTTGTAAAATCCTGGCTTTTGTTCTGAATCTCCTCTGGATCTCAGATTCTAACTTTCCGGTGTATAGGCATAAAGAGCGATGGAATAGGAGGTGCCAGCATGCCCCTCAGTGTTCTATAGTTTGCCCCAAAGGACCTGGGCAAAGGCATATGGAGAGGCCTGCAACCCACACCCTCTTCTCCATGCATGAATAAGAACTAAGAGGAAAGAGCACGCGATTCCGCAGTGAACAGCTCCTCCTTCTCTACCCTGAGCCACCTGAGTCAGTTCCTGTCGCTGCCAACACATCCCAGCGGGTCCCCCGAATTTCTGGGGGATGTAAAAGAGACGTGCACACATTCCAGCCCCTTTTTGCTGACTCTGGGATTGCACAGCAAGCTGCAGCCATTATTTTTATTGCTGATGCCACTTCCTATCGAAACAATTTGGTGCTAATAAGCCCTTATAATAGTAAGCAATGGTTTGGCTGAATAATTGTCACTAAATACCATTCAAGGCTTTGTTGCTTCTTGGGCATATTGCTAATTATTCTGCATCTGAAATAACACCCAGAGGCCCACTGAATGCTAGTAAATAGGGTTTCTTCATGCTCCTGAAGCCCGAGGCTGGGTGTGATTAGGAATGCCAAGGCTCTAATCCAGTAAACAATGGCTGCCTCACAGTCTCAACTCCTACAAAATCACAGCCTTTTGCAAATTGTACCGGAGCTCAGACAAATCAAGGCGTCTGTCTTGTGCCTGAACTGATGGAAGAGAATGGTGTGGTGAGGGTCTCCTTGGGGCTGCCCGGAAGGGCTTCTAGGGTCAACATGGGTGGTGGTGGTAAGGGGAACGGAGTAGAATCACAGGTCCACTTCAAAACCGGATCCATGCTGTAACTCCAGCTAGGAAAGGCAAAGGTTGATAAGATCAGGACTGTAAATATTGGAGGGGGTGGGTGGGGGGAGTTTGGAATCTCCATTTTAAGCTCAGTCTTATAGAGCAGTCTGTGCAGACTTTGCTCCCACCTGATCAAGACAGCAGGTGCTTCATCTTCCCTTAACTGTGAGGTGCCACCCCAGATCCCCAGTTTCCTTGTGTGTATAGGGAGGGTGGCACCTGCTCCTACTTTCCCTCAGGAACCTTCAGTTGAGCAAAAGCCAAGTCTGGACTCCCAGGGGTCTAATCATGCTGGAATCCCAGGCATATCCTGCAGAGGAGACAGGGCGATGGAATTAACACGTGCTGTAAAATGCAAAGAACAGCCCAGGGAAGATCCACTGAAGAGTTAACTGTGGTTCCTTTTCAGGAAGGAAATTAGGGAACTTGGAGAGAGGGTAGGAACCTTCTGCATGCAATTTTGTACAATTTTAAAATATAAAGCAATGTAAGCGTGGTAAAAATTATATTAAAAAATACTATAGGATATGCATGACCCTGTGGTACTCACAGGGGCATTGGGGCAGTTCATTTTTCTGTAAAAATTCTGCCCTTGTCTGCTTAAATAAAATTAATATTTAAAAACAATAAAACTGTAAGAATGAAACTCAGCTGCACAATATGTAAATTTATATCAGCTACCTTGTCAGGGGTTAGGGTGGGCTAGGGAGGGGGTTTATATATGCACTTAGACTAAATCAGGGCTTGCGATCTAGCTTCAGGTTGCATGCCAGAGAAGAGAGGTGTCGAGCCTAAACCTCCCTTAAACCCTTTCCTTTGAGGTTCAGTTATTGAAACAAGTCAGGTGGTTTAGGGGAGAAAGGACTGATTGCCCTTGTAGTGTGAGAACAGTCTTGGACACGCAGGGCCCAGGTGCATGACCAGGTTGGCGAGACTGAACTGATGACCCATCTGCATGTGTTGGTGGATTCTGAGAATCTAAATAACAGAATTAGGACCAGGTCACCTGATGCTGGAACTTCTTCAACCTCGCTCTCTTGGCACGTAAGAATGCTCAAGGAGATGGTTATGCACATAGTAGGCACTCAAGATTTGTCTGTTGAATAACTGAAAATCAGATCTTAAAGAGTTTAATTTGGGGACCCTAACTTGTTCAGATGGCAGGTTACAGGAATAGAAGGGTTCTCTCTATGGGTGAGGTCTCTGCGTGGCCTGGCCCCTCTGCAGGCACTCAGCACTGAACAAACTTCCGGTTGTGAAAATGAGATGCTCTTGCTTTTCATGACAGCACTGACCACAAGGGGAGGTATTAGAGTTTCTGTAAGAACAAACAATTGATAGAAGAACCCTGGCTGTTAGGAAGGCTTAAGGGAGGGAATTCTAGAAGGAGGAATATATTTACCGGTACTCAGACAGAAACAGGGCTCGGGTTGGAGTGGGTGGGAATCATTTTCATTGAAATATCAAATAAAATATGCCCGTTATTTTCTAAGATACTGTGTTTGGAAGCCCCTCCCTATCTGCTCCAAAAATAAAAACTTTTCACTGACTCTACATCTTCCTCCAACAGCTCCCCTCGTTTTCTCCTTCACTTAACTGATGAATATGTTGGAAAACTTGTTAACACATGTTGTCTTGTCTCCCACCTTCTACCTTCACATCATTACTGCCTTTCCCACATTTCCCTTTTCCACTGCACCAGCCCTTTCCTCTTCCAGGTTGCTACGGACCCCCAATGGCCAAGTCCACTGGACAGTCGCGGGCCACCACCTCTTAGCCACAAGGGTCCAAAGCAGTCACTTGGTTTCCTTGGATGCTCTGGAACTCTCCTTGCCCACCCCCACCCCTTGGCACACCTCACTTTCTGAGTTTGCTGGTTTGCTCTTCTCTTGCATCCAAGTCTTGAATTTCAGTGTCCCTAAGCATTCTTTTTTTAGGTTCTCTGCCCATTTTACCTCTCAATTTACATATCTTTTCCCCTGAGAGGTCTCAAATACTCCTATTACTTTAATTACTACTTGTACGCTGACAGCTTTCAAATCTCTGTCTCCAGCTCAGCTTTTTCTCCTGAACCACAGACTCATAGATCCAAATTTCTACCTTGTGGGCAAAACTTACACCTAGCATTAGAGATGTTACAGGAATCCTACACAGGGAATGTAAAAGGCTTAATCTGGGAGGTCCCTTTGGCCATACTCCCAAATCTAAATTTATGCACCACACTTAAACCTAACATTTCACTTTTAAGTATTATGGAAGATATTCCACTGAATTGAGCCAAATAGAACAGTGAAGCCTCTAGAAACAGAAAATGGAATAGTGGTTTCCCAGGCCTGGAGGTGGCTGAAAAGGGGAAGTGTTGTCCTATGGGCATAAAGCTATAGCAACATAAGATGAGTACAACCTGAGTATCAGCTGTGTCACGTAGTGTCTATAGTTAACAATATGGTATTGTGCACTTAGATATGTTAAGAAGGTAGAACGTTAGTGTTCTTAACATGCATATGCACACATGCATGTATGTGTGCGCACACACACCCCCAAGGAAACTTTGGGGGTGATGGATATGTTTATCACCATGATTGTGGTGATGATGTCATGAGTAGACAGAGAAGTGCAAATTAATCAAAGGGTATAAATTAAATAGGTGCAGTTTCTGCATACCAATTATATCTTAATAAAGCTGTAAAAAATTGAAAAATATGCAAAAATGTGTGCAAAGGTAGGCATATAAGGTTAATTTTTGCAGGTTAACTGTCCGCAGAAGCAGAAAATGGGAAAGAAGCTAAGTGGTTACCAAAAATGTGCAGTGAGTAAATTGTAGTATGTGGTTACCATCGCCCACCCATTCCCCCTCAGCACTCACTGGCCAGGCATGCGCCAGGGCCATCCTACTTGCAAGCACCTGTGTCTCTTTAAGGTAGTCAGCAAAAAAATTTTCTGTAAAAGACAAGGAACTATGGTGATGGTTCATGGATGAATTGGTTGTGGGAATTTTATGGGGACTACACCTGAAAGGAGAAAGCAAATATTGTACAAAAATGAACAATGACACAAAATATATAAAAATAATTTTTTAAAAAAAATTTTAAAAAGACAAGAGAGCAAATGCTTTAGGATTTAGAGGATAGACAAGCTCTGTCACAATTACTGGTGTGAAAGTAACAATAGACAGAATTTAATGGGCATATCTGTGACCCAAGAAAATTTTATTTACATGAGTAGGAGGCAACTGGAATTAACCTGCAGGCTGAGGTTTGCTGACCCCTGATCTAGGACTTGCTTCAGCCCCCATGCAAGTTACATCAAAAGTGCCAGGCTGTCAATGGTGCCAGGAAAAGGGAGAGAGGAGTCGGGGATACAAGTCGAGAGTACAAGTTCCTTGCCCTTTGCAGAGGCAACAACTTTAAGATTCCTATAAGTTTTGAGTCTGAGTTGTCTATAACAGCAACTTGCTCAATAATATAACCTCATTTAGCTTTTTTCACTTTAATGTCTTCTTTCTCCCTGAGAAAGCTCACTTAAACTCAAATTTTTTTTTTGTCTCCAGGTCTGTTTCTGGGGAAATCCTGGGTCAAGGTGTTTGGTAAAAGAAGTGATACTAGGAAGCAGACCCCCAGGATGGGGTTCTGAAATTGGGTTCCTCTCCTATCAAATGATAAAAGTGTCCTATTTTCCCTTCTGCTATCAAGGGACAGTGGTCAAAATGCTACAGAATCACATTTACTAAGATTCTCCTTCACGGTTTATTTGGATAGAATAATAGGTGGAAGTGGATGGAGATACTTATGCAATAACTCTGGTGTTTGAATACAGACACAGTAGCAATTATAAGGATTATGGGGTTGGTGTTGTTTGCTGCCATAGAAGCGCTACAGGAAGAAAATAACAGACTCAGGTCAACCAATTCTCAATGCAGTGCCTGGTGAGAAGATTAGAAAGTATCCACCTCCTGTAGTCAGAGGGCAGACTGTACTGGAAATCAGGCCCGAGAATTCATTTTAAGAGGGGCAGAATGCACACAGCAGAATGTTTCCTATGCTGATTAGTGAGAACTTTGAACCATGAGACTTCTCAAATTCTATGGATCCACAGAGATGGCCATCTCCCCTTGACTGAAAAGATCAGCCTTATTGTCTGGAGATAAGAAAAGGGGACTTCATACATATGTTTTTCTTTTATAAGATTTTATTTTTGCATACAAGCTGGGGTGCAGGCCGGAGGTGTGTGGTGGTGAGAGGGTTCACCAAAGACAGAGTGGGGAGCAGAACAGGTAGATCGACTGAAATACACTGCTGAGGGGAGCAGCGGGCATGGCAGGAGAGGTCTGTCGCGCCTTGTGTTAGTCTCCTTGGACAGGCATCAAACTCGTCTGGCATCAAACTCGCACCACTACCACCGACAGCTCCACAGCGCTGCACTTTAACCCATTGTGCCACCAGGGAGGCCCAGAAAAGGGGACTTCTTAAGAGAGAAAATTTGTCCTTTTCAGGATTTGCCTCTATTCCTCTCATTATTTTAAGACCAATAGTGAAGGTCAGGATTCAGCATTACTCAAACAGGGAAGTGTTATCCCAGTTAAGAGAAGAAAGTGGTTTTTCTCCAAAATGAGCTTCAGGGTATGACGAATGTGTACTGGAGTTACTGGAATGCCTTGAGAGAATATAGCCACTCTAGAGGGTGTTGAGTCAAAGAAGCTTAACTAGAAGACAGAGTGGAAATTTGATTGTTGTAAGCATATTCTCCAATAACTCTAGATATAACATCCTGAGAGGATACTTGGAGTTGGGCAAAATATGTTCTTGGAATGACTTCTTGAAGCTTGGTAGCAATGATACTTTATAGAAAATGAAGCAGAGATTCTGGAATTGTCTTGGGAGAGTGTTAAGGAAGATGTCAATAGGCTCAGAGGCAAGCATGTTAGAATGGATTTTTTTTTAATTTTTATTTATTTTTGCATACAAGCTGGGGTACAGGCCAGAGGCTTGGGGCGGTGAGAAGGTTCACCAGAGACAGAGTGGGGAGCAGAACAGGCAGATCAGAAATACACTGCTGAGGGGAGCAGCGGGCGAGGTAGGAGAGGTCTGCCCCACCATGTGGGATTCTCCCTGGCTGGGCGTCGAACTCGCATCGCGCACTGCCGACGGCTCCACAGCGCAGCGCTCAACCGCTGCGCCACCAGGGAGGCCCTGTTAGAATGGATTTTTAAGGAAGATCACACAACTTACCAGCTTACTATAGCTTCTGAGAGGGACCAAATGACAGTACCTTCATTAAAGTAATAAAGCATGTGCTAGTGAAGGGGGCCAGTTGAGAAGCTCAATGGTAACTTCCTCTATAGCCTCTATATGGCTGATAGTTGGAGGTGCTGTAGTGGAACCAGGTGGGAATGATAGAATTCTAGCATGGCAGATGCAACGTAGTGGCTTATAACCCTCAGAAGCAAGATGGCTTTGGTGATCACAATGGACAGCAGTGCTGGAATAGCAACTAGGAGGCCCAGATCTTCAGAACTCTGTCACAAAGACTAATAGACCCTGGCATTGCTAGGGGAAGCTGGTTGGGGAGCCACCAAAAGCATTGCTTGACTTGGCCTCCCTGGTGGCACAACAGGTTAAACGCAGCACTGTGGAGTTGTCGGCAGCTGCAGTGGTGAGTTCGATGCCCGGCTGGGGAGATTCCCACGTGGTACAGCAGACCTCTCCTGCCTTGCCCACTGCTTCCCTCAGCAGTGTATTTCAGTAGATCTGCCTGTTCTGCTCCCCACTCTGTCTCTGGTGAACCCTCTCACCACCCCACACCTTTGGCCCGCACCCCAGCTTGTATGAAAAAATAAATAAATCTTAAAAAGAGAAAGTATTGCTTGACTTATATAACCAAAGTAGACCAAGAGCAGATGATAAGAATTATGAAGTTGGCTGCCCAGTGGAATATAAAAATCCCTCATCTAGTTTCCAGATCTGAGTGGATTCTCAGATCTAGAACTCCGTGATTGGAAGAGATACTAGACCCTTCTGCAGAAAGTTCAGAAAGACTATATAGTATGAACTCTCCCAATCCCTCTCCAAAGGGACATACACTGCAGAAAGAGAAATACTCATACAGTGTACACTATGTTGTGCATTTCAGAAGGGCAAGCATCTAGATATTTCAGAGGATTGTGGATTTGAGCTGCTACTCAAAGAACCAATCTAAAGAAGCAGAAGCACCATCATGAGGATTTTTTAGAAAGGGTAAGTGAAAGCCAGGTGATTGGTGGAGTCTTGGCCCAAATCCACTTCATAAATGCCCAACAAGTCTGCACCCCATACTGTGATAATTTTCATGGCTTCTGAGTGCTTAATTTGGTTGAATATGCTTAGCAGCTGGAGGAAACCTCACATTGGTTCTTGACCTGCAGAGTGAAGCTATTACAGCAAAGGCCAAGTGGCTGTCCCTGAATCTGCTTACTACCCTAGCAAAGACAGTAAATTAGAAGCAATAACTCATCCCAGATAAAATGGCAGAAACTAGTGCTACACATACAGTGAAAAATCTTAATGGTTGCTAAGGCAGTGTTTCCATAGCTCCATTTAATTTCCTGGTATGGCCTTTGCAAAAATCAGATGGATCATGAAGGACTATGGCAAATGATTATAAAGGTAACCAAACAGTAGACCTAACTGCACCTGTTGTTGAGTGTTCCCATAAATCTTCATTGAATCAGATTGACACATATATAGGCTCTTATATGTAGTTATTGTATTGTATTTTACTGAATCAAGGGATTGGCTCAACAAGTTAGTAAGGGCACATAAAAGAATACCACTCTGTAATCCAACACAAAGGTGTCAAATACTGGTAGGGGAAATCCTCTTAGGGGCAGAGCTTAGAATAGTTCATCAGGCCACTGTGTGTGTGTGTGTGTGTGTGTGTGTATAGGGATTTATAAGGATAAGGATATATAAGATATCCTGAGATAAGGATATATAAGATTCTTTGTTGGTGACCAATGTCTTGGCTGGTTGTCAGGAACTGGGGGTGGGTGGAGTTTGGGGAGAACAAGACTGAAAGAACAAAAACAACGAACATAGAGAAGGAAAAGGACATGTGGATGGACATATGGGAGTGGGTACAAAGTGCGTAGGTTCTGTGTCTCATGTCAATGACCGCTGGAAAGTATCTACCATTGACAAGACACAAAAAAACCCAGGTGGATGGAATGGTTTGTACATTTCAGCTAGTCTCTGTCCTCAGCCACCCAGAGCCACAAAAGGAGCCCATGAGCCATAATGAAGATTATTCATGGATCCAGCAGTATGAACCTCCTCTTAGCAGGACTGAATTAGTTACTGTTGCTGTTGAGCGCCCTGGCTTGAAAACAGCTGAGTCCAGCATTGCACATAGGATTTTCAGGAGACCAAATACCAGCAGATATCTAGCTGATTACATTGGACCCATTCTTCCTCAGGCCCCCTTATTAGGACTGGTACACATTCTAGATATAGAGGCATTGACCATGGTGCCTTTTTAGCAGCACCATCCAAAGGCCCATGGAATGTCTGACTTTCCAACAGGGGATCCTGAATAACATCACCTAAGACCAAGGGTCCCACCTAAAGGCAAAGGAGTTATGACAATGGGCACATGATCATAGGATCATGTCTTATTATATATTGTTTCATCTGGAAGTGGCTGATCTAGTAGAATATTATAATTGTTACAGGGCAACCCCGATAAGCAGTGGGGTGCCTGAGTGTGGGTTCTCACCCGTGAGCTTAAAAAGGACTCATAATAAGATCAATTGTAGGTACTCACAAAAATGTTAATAAAAGGCTTATTTACGAAAGGAAGGGAAATAAAAAATGAATAACTCAGGGACAAAAGAGAGAAGAGAGAGATAAATCTGCAAATACAACCTACCAGATCCGAAGAGCTGGAAACCCTCAATGGCACGCTGTAGCCTGGCCAGAAGCCAAGAGAGCCCCAAGGTCCACAGTCTGGTTATATACAAAACCTGGCTGCTTAACTCCACTCCTCAGTTCCCAGTAATCCTCTCTTCAATGATGATGATGGCATTAATGGATTAGTAGTGTCTTGGATCTTCTTGGTCTGAGATGGAGTCTATAAACCTATCTGTGGAGTTTGTTGCAGACTTTCTTTCCCTCCCCCCCGCCCAACAGAATGGCCTCAGAATAGCAGCAAATGGACTTGCTTACTGATGATTCTCCTCAAGACTTTGAGTGCTCTCCTTCAAGAGGTAATATATATGTGGGTTCAGAATTCAAGGAGTAGGAGGAGGAATGACTTTTCTCATACTACTACCAGATGCCCAGTTGGGGAAGTTAAGCTTCCTGTCCCCACAACTTTAAGCTATTCTGAACTAGAAGTACTGGTTATTAGTTTGGAGGTAATAAGTATACCGGGAGACAAAATAAGTATTCCACTGAATATAAAGCTGAAGCTGATAGCTATTTTTGGACTGATCCCATTAGCATATTATCAGGTAAAGAAAGGATTGACACTACTGGCAGGGGTAATTGATCATGATTATCATTAGGTAATAGAGTACAGGAAGAATTCTTTGGGACTCCCAAGATTCATTGGGGTATCTCCTGGTGCTTTTATGCCTCATGATCATCATGAATTGAGCAATTGCAGCAATCAAAGCTTTAGAAAGGTCCAGCAAATCCAGGGCTCAGACTCGTCAAGGATGTAATGCTAGCTGAGGCTTTGGCTGAGACCTCAAGTGGAATACCAGACTTTTTATTTGGAATCAAAGGTGAAGGAAGGAGATGTTGAATCAAGTCCAACCACAGCAGCAGAGACTCCAGCCTGTCTGTTCAATCTTCTTGTTTATCACAAATTCCTTGAAGAGCAGTGTCAGGACAGAAAGACCATGAGATCTGAGTAGTGCCAGGAATCAACAGATATTCTGGGTTTCCTATCCAATACCCTCTTGGCACTCACTGTTACAGTGGCAGCTGACAGCAAGCACTGGCATTTCTCCACTTAGGAGTTTTCTCTTAACCTACTTAGGGCAGGCCAGATTGTGAGGAGTTTCCAGTTCCCAAATCCCATCCTCACTCAATGACAGATGGGACATGGAGGACAAATATGCTTGCCTCCTTCTCTTGGTTGAGACATGTTCCATATTGTCTCCTGGATGACCCCAGTGGGACTAAGTCCTTATTGCCCAGAGGAGGAATCTACTCAGTAATGTACCTTGTACAACATCCTCTTCTTTCTGACTCCATCCTTCTCTACCTATGATTCCTGGGACCACTTGCCTAATAAGCCACCTGTAGTCAAGTTCTGGTCTTAGGATCTGGTACTAGAGGAGTCTAGCCTAATACTCATACTTTTTAAAGCACTGTTTTGGGGAGCATTGATTCAAGAAAAGTTCATCTCAGAATTATTTAATATTGAAAACACAGATATATATCCATTAAAATTTCTGAGTTGAGCAGAATTACTTTTCCTAAGGCCAATCAGTCAGAACAGCAAAGTAAGCTCTAATCAAATGATTTAGCCAATAACTGTGACAAGATGATAATGGCTTTTTCAGGTTAAATGTTGCGCACCAATCTGTTTACTGAATTTGATCTTTTCTGCCACTGTTTCTTGTGACAGTAAATAGCTTTGATCAATACTGACTTGATGTATGCAAGAAAGCATGCCAAGAGTCGTATAAAAAGTACAAGGAAGCACATCATAGAATAGGCTTTATGCAAATATCAAGGTGGCTTCAAATGCCTTGAAGGATATTGAAGGGGAAACAGAGTGGTACATAATTCAGCACAAAAGTGAGGCTGGTGGGCAGGCTTTGACATTATGAAGGTAAAAATAACACCACTGTGTACTGAAAGACTCAACAGTCAAATCTGTGTCCTAATTTGGGCAAATGGGAGAGAACAGAAAGACTTTGCCAATGGATCAGATTGGAAGTACATTTCCTAGGGGATTCCAAGTAATGACAAGTAAATCAGAGTTCCCAGTTCCAGAAAAATGGGATATATGGTATGTCTCTCCATTCACAGGGGATTCTGTGTTTAAATGTGCTGATAAGGAGGAAGGTACAAGATAAGTTTTCCTATGTATATCTGTTCCTTAAGAGTGAATTTTGTTTTTTGTTTTAAAGATTTATTTATGCATAAAAGCTGGGGTACAGGCCAGAGGCATGGGGCAGCGAGGGGGTTCACCAGAGACAAAGTGGGGAGCAGAACAGGTAGATTGACGGAAACACACTGCTTAGCGGAGCAGCAGGTGAGCCAGGAGAGGTCTGCCACACCATTTGGGAATCTCCCAGGCCGGGAGTCGAACTCGCATCGCTGCTACCGGCAGCTCCACAGCTCAGTGCCCAATGGCTGCACCACCAGAGAGACCCCTTAAAAGTGAATTTTGTTAAAATAATTATTTCTATATGCAAAAAAAAAAATAGCATGCTAATGGGTAGAGGTTTATGTGTCTCTTCCCTTTTTTCTCTCTACACTTCTGAGTAGATTAAATTTTTTATAAATACGTAGCTTTCTTACAACCAGAAAAGAGAATCCCTCCTCTTCTCTCTTTGAAGGTACCTGAAAACAACAAAGAGAATGAGAAAGAGAGAAGAAAATTATATACTTGAAGTATATCACTAGACATGTTCATAACTTCAAACTACAATGAACAAGTAAAGACTAACACACAGTTGAAGTCAGACCAGGGTGAGGGAAGATGTTGAAAGACTGTCTTGCCTCTGAGGTTTTCAGGTGGAGTAGGCAGAGCACAGAATTCTCACCAATGAACTTACAGTTAAAAAAAGTGAGCTTGGGGTGGGCCTCCCTGGTGGCACAAGGGATTAAGTCTCAGCACTATGAAGCTATCCGCAGTCACTGCGGCATGAGTTTGATCCTTGGCCAGGGAGAGTCCCACGTGGCACAGCAGACCTCTCCTGCCTCACCACTGCTCCCCTCAGCAGTGTATTTCAATCAATCTGCCTGTTCTGCTCCCCACTCTGGTGAATCCTCTCACCACCCCCACACCTCTAGCCTATACCCCAGCTCTTGTATGCATAAATAAATAAATCTTAAAAAAAAAAAAGTGAGCCTGGGGTCCATGGGTATCTGAGGGAGTTTTCCTGAAAGTTAGTACCAGGGAAGGTGGGAGAATGGGACTGTCTATGAAATGACATAGGCCTGTCAGTTTTGTAAACAGTAGATCATCAGGGTCCATTTCCAAAAGATGGAAAGGATTAAAAGCTACATTCCAATCTGTGGGAGGAAGTTAAATGCTAAGCCACCCCCACTGAAAGTGACTGTGATGTTCAGGGTTTTCCTGTGACTGGGGATACTTTCTAGCAGTTTATGGCAAGAGAAAATGCTGGCGAAAAAGTTCTTAGGGACAGATGACCAGTCTCTAGGCTGCCCAGTATCCCAGCTCAACCCTGAAACCCCTCCCTGTCATCACAAGCTCATCCCAGAAGAATGAACTGCACCTCAGGAAGAGCCCAGAACCATAAAGTTGACCAATGTGAGTGGGAGAAACCGGGGCACCTCTCAAAGGACAGCCCTTGGGAATATTATAGAATAGAGCAGATAAAATTTATGACCAGTGTTTGATAAGAAATAAAACATAACGTTCTACATGAAACTAAGCCTAACACAAGAGACAAGGGCTCAAGAAAGAAATGATAAAACATAGGAGGGAATGGAAATTGTGTTGACAAAGCTCAAGAAATAAATCAAACCATTTCAGAAATGAAGCTTCTGCCTCTGTGCCCATGGAAAGGTGTGGGGGTGCTGGGGGGGAAGCAAAGCAACACAGCAGGTGGCTGGGTGGAAATCACAGGAGGCAAGGGGGTGGCCGGCACTCCCTCTCTCTATCTGGGCAAGGATGTGATGGCATCAGGGTTCGGGCTTAAGTAGTTTTGTCATTTCCCTGCCTAGGAAGGTTAACACCGTAAGGGACCCCCAAGCAACAAGGATTTTTAGGTGTTCCAAAAGTCACAGAAGCTAAGGTAAGCCCGAAGGAGGTCAACCAAAGCAAATCCCCACCTCTGGCCCCTCCTGGCTTCTCAGGATTCACACATTCCCCACCTATTTTCAGAGAAATACTAGCAGTCACCCGCACAGCTGAGGAGAGCTCCTGCAGCACTGTTACCTTTAAAAAATGTGCTTCCTCCTCCCACTCCTCATGCAACTCCCAACATAGCAGAGGAGAAGGAGGAAGAGGCCTGAAAGGGAAGTCTGCTGATTCTCCCACACTGACACTGATGAGTTCTGGGGTCAAAGAGGAGGTGAGGACAAATTGGAGTGGAATTAAAGTCCCAATGGACTCTTTAATATCAGAAAGTGACCAGAAGATGAGGGGATCTGGCCGAGATGGTAATAACCCACGCAGGAGGAAAATCTGGCACAGTATTGTGAAGGAAGTGATTGGACAGAAAAGCAAATTGTCAATCCCACAACTGGCTCACGCTTGGTTAAAATGGGAGTAATAGGAAAGATAAAGACAGTTTGTAGTTATGGCATACTCATTGTATGCCTGGGTCTGCGCCACACACAGAAACTGCCCCCAGCTGTGGTGTGGACAATGTGTTGAAATGCTCCTGGGACTCTAAGGTCACACCGCTAAGACTCAGTCTTCATGTGCAGGCAGCCCTGCCTCCAAGCTCTGGGCTGGCAACTGCCATTTCCCCAGTGCACATGGGAGGATTCAGAGCAATGTTTCCAGTCCATGGTATAAACTGAGGCTGGGCAGTTGGAGGCTCTGGCTTCAACTACCCATTCTGTTGTCCTGTGTGCTATAGCATCATTTCTCTTGGATCTATGGTGTGAAAAGTACAGCAAGCTTTGCTATGTGGTGAGGCAGAGACTGAACCCACAGTTATCTAGCATCTTCCCTGGAACAGGTTTTCCAGGTGGCGGCCACAGTGTTGGGAGCATCACATTACCCTCTTGATCCTTCTAGTGACCGCAGGAGGGAATGAGCAGTGGCTCCTTCTTCCACTAGGCGTGTTAGACTCAGAGAGGTTAAGTGACGTGCCCACGGTCGTGTGTTTTGTCTGCTTCTCCATTAATAAAGGTGACTGGGTGGTGACAGCAAGTGGTCAAGGTCATTGAAACAGAGTTTCATATTGTTCACAGTTCTGCTAGAAATCAGAGGCATGGCCCACCCTGCAGGCCACTGGAGGAACCCCAGGTTTGGGTCAGGGGCAGAAACAGGAGCAAGGGGCAGATTTAGGCCATGGTTCTTAAAGGCAGGTCAGGAAATACCATTGTCTAAGTTGAATAATTTGAGTGGGCTTTGGGCTCCAGGGGGCTGCTCGCTCCCTGTTTGTGTGCCTGTGGCAGTGCTGAACCCCAGGACTGGTCCCTCGTTGCCTGGCACCCAGCCCTGGAATGCCTCGGGTAGAGGAGCACTGCCTTCTGAGGAGGGAGGAAGGAGACCATTCTAAGGAGGGAGACTGCACTGGTGAATCTGCATATGAAAGGCTCAGCTTTTGGCCACTCACACGAGACTGCTTGGTTGAAGCTGTGTGGTTGATCATGCAAATGTGATTTTACTCTCAACAGAATCTTTAACTAATACTGAACTCATTTTTTTAAATCCTGGCTGAGCCTTTTGTCATCTTTAAGAATTATCTGGCCCAGGAAGAGACAGTCTTCTCCCCAGCCAGAGAGATTCAAGTCTAGGTCTTTTCTCTCCCATCTTTATGAGATTACCCATGTGAGCACCAGGATTGAGATTCACAGCAGATCCCTGGAGCAGACCTCTGCTGATGCTTAGCAATGGCACGGACAAGCCTGAAGAGCAGAGGTCAGGGCTGGCCGGGAATCAGTACCACTGTAGGCACACAAACGACAGCTGTGGCAAGAAGTGACATTCATGCTTGTTAATCCAAAGCACATTTCCAGAGGATGACAGTGCGTGAGAGGTGAAAAAACTTGAAGGTAAGAAATATCCAGAATACATGTCCACTGGGAACTCTTTATCTTGACCTTGCATCCGGGATTGTC
Source organism: Scalopus aquaticus (assembly GCA_004024925.1). Classification (NCBI taxonomy): domain Eukaryota; kingdom Metazoa; phylum Chordata; class Mammalia; order Eulipotyphla; family Talpidae; genus Scalopus; species Scalopus aquaticus. The sequence continues at coordinate 27,190 of PVIJ01005874.1, read as the reverse complement.
AGAAGTTGACAGGGGGCAAAAGCCAGATTTAGAAGAGCTGATGAAAGTCCCTGGGGGAGAACCAGACACTAGTGACCCTTGCAAGGAATCTCTAGCAGTTTCTCAAGAGCAAACCCTAATAGGTCTTTCACAATGATAATTAAGCCCGCCTCCAAAGGTAGTGTGCTGGCTCTTCCTTTACTTTAATGTTCTGACTTTAATGAGGCTAAGAAGTGAGTAGTCACATAGAAGAGAAACTGCCACCCCCTTCAGAGTTAAAGGACCACAGAATAGTCCTAGCTAGGGAAAGATTGAACTGAGATTCAAGGGAGCAATTAGAGAATCTGCCTGGTGTTGTTAGCAGGCAAACTGAGGAGCACCCCGAGACTCTCAGACTTGCATACTCCTAATGGGTTCTGCCATCTGCCACATAAAGACAAAGCATACTCTAGTACATAAGACCTTTAATAGAAAAGAATTTAATAAAATTAATGTGCGTAACAGAGAGAAAGGAAAGAAATTCTTTCCCAGTAAAACATCCAAAGTTGCCCATCCCCTTGTAGGGAAACACCAGCCAAACAGAGTCGGCCCAAAGCAGGGCTGCTAAGGCATGAAAGTGTGTCACAAGTCTAAGGCACCTTCTGGCAAGGAACCATTGGAAAGGGGCAGAAGGCACCAGGAAAATATGGAAAGAAAGGAGCAAAATCAAAGCACAAGTCAAGATAAAGGCTGCCATCGTCAGCCTCCCTCAGATCTCACCTCTGTCTCACAATTGCCTCCTTCCATGTGCGCCAAGCCCCTGGTACAAGTCCAAGGCCAAGAAACAAGTTTGGCTGCTGCTTCATGTGTCTCTCTGCTCCAGGTGTCTCCTCCACATTTTCTCTCTAAGTCCTTTTCTCCAAGCCCCTTCCCTAGTTCCTCCCCACTCCCGACTCTCAGCACCACCCTTCATTAGGTGACGCAAGGAACCTAGAATCTCCCCTTTCTCTGGAGATTACACTCTTACAGTAGGAGTAACAGATCAAAAAGGGTCTTTAATTTTGCTTTTTCTATTCTGGACTGGAGTGAAAGAGGTCTGAACAACCAGACTACATTAATTTAAAGGTAATTCACACACACACACACACACACGCACACGCACATGCACACACATTCATGCACACCACTTCCACATAGTCCCACCATCATTCTTACCATGTCAGATCTTGCAGCTACCATGGAGGGTCAAAATAGTGAGACCCACATTATTAAACTGACTTATACACACAACTTGAGATGAATACAGATTTCCACCCATCTTTTGTTGTTTTATTTATTCCTTTTTGACCCTTATTCTCACTTCTGCAGATTATTCCTGTTTGGTCCTTCCTCTGTTCATTCATTCAATCATCTGTTCTTTAGATCCCAGGGGTATTCTTTTCATCTTCCAGCACTCATACCAGAACTGAAAATACAAATAGGATTCAGTGCTCTTTGTTGGATGGACACCGGTGTTTGTGTCCAGGAACGCTCCACTTCCTGCCATTCAAACATGACTCTAATTAGTACATACTGGGTTGTCATGTAAATGTGATTTCACTTTGAACAGAATTTTGAATTGATGACTGAATTGTGAAAGCATTGCATGCACACACACTCACACACACACACACACACACACACACACACACTGTATTTTCTTCATCCCAAGCACAGGCATTCTGCCAAACACTAATGGAGATGGCCATTCTCCTTTGAAGTTAATTAAAAACACAATCAAATGAATTTGATTTATAGTAATACATTTTATAATGACAGTATTAATTTTCATGATGTGGCTTCCCTTCCCGCCCCTCCTCCCCCCTCCCCTCCTCTTCCCTCCGCTACTCTCCCCTCCCCTCCACTTCCCTCCCCTCCCCTCCCCTTCTTTCCCTTCCCCTCTCCTTCCTTCCCCTTCCTCTCGTCCCTTCTTAAGCTTTGAGGTTCTGAAGCTACAGAAAAGCCATTATATTGATAGTTAACTTTCAAGAAGCACTTGAATTTTCTTTGCCAGGCATTATTCTTAACATTTTTCATGTATTGCTTCACCTAACCCTTACTGTTGTGTTACTATCTAACAGGCGTACACTTAGTATCTGTCTAAAAGATAAGGACACTGAGGCAAAGAGAGGTTAACTTGCTTGAGGTAATTGTGCTGCCTGGTCTGAGTCCACCTCTTGGCCACTTATTACATGGGGCCACAAAGCAAAAGTAAACTGTGCCAATGGGAAGGGTGAATGGTAAAGGAGCCCCCAGACATGCAGAATTGAAAGATTGCTCCCTAATGAGAGCAGAAAACTAAAATTAGAAAAATTTGACAGAGTGGAGTTATTTTTACTTATCAAAAGAAAATGCTTCCTCACACACATGCACACACACTCCAGAACCCATAGATAAACTTCCTGTGTCTATTGGTCTTTCGCAGTGATAAAATTTAGAAATCAAATCTATCAAAAAATAAAATTAATCCCAAGGGATAAAAATTAATTTTATCCCTTGCTGAATAAAATTAATTCAGCAAGGTGAAGCCTTGCTGAATGAACCTGCTCCCCCAGTGTGATAACATTTCCAACTGCCAACAACAGCGCTTTTGTTTTATTTTTTATTTTTTAATGATGTGCCACTGATTTACATCTTTGTTAATATTTTTTTGACAAGATTTCTCACTTCAGGTGGTGGTTGCTGTAGTTCACCCACAACTAAAGCACCCATATTCCTCCACCATAGTCCATTGTGCTCTCCACTACTCCCCAATCCTGATCTCACCCCTCCCTCCCTTCTCTGGATGCCTTAGATCTACAGTCAGCTTTCAAGGGTTGGTTTAATGTTTGTCTTTGTCTGACCTTTTGTTTGGTATCACTATATTTCACATATAACTGAAATCATCCACTATCTCCTCCTTCTGGACTTTGCTTAGCATAATCCCTTCCAGCTCCATCTTGCTACAAATGGCATACATTTGTCTTTTTTGATTGCTGAGTAGTATTTCACCATGTATGTAGACCACATCTTCTCGATCCATTCATCTGTTTTGGGGCATTTGGGTTGTTTCTGTATCTTGGCAATTGTAAATAGTGCTGTAATAGACATGGGTGTGCAAACTTCCTTTCAAATTAGTGTTTTTGTCCTTTGGAACAACACATCTACACTGCTTCTTGCCATGTGATCCTCCTATCTACCTAGTGCCTTAGCATCCATGGGCTTTGGACAAACTATTGTCCACAGAAAGAGATAGGGCACCACATGGCTTCACTTGCCAGGAATGCCTCCATTTTGTATAGAAGTATCCTGATATTCTTTACTTAGGAACCAGCACAATGAAAGGACCACTGCTTAAAGGGCACTGAAATTGCATTGTTCCTGAGAAAGGGAAAACAACTGTAACAAAGTGAGTTGGCTCAGGTTCTCACCTGGGCTTACTTTATTGTGCGTGGTACACAGTTTTAACAAGTTTAGTTATCTGGTTTCTCAGTCTAGAGCAGATTGGAAGCAGCAAATTACAAGAAGTAATAGATACCCCCATAAGCAAGAAGAGTGAAAATAGTGAGAAATGCCAGCTGAGAGCAAGAGAGAACAATATCAATCATGGGGCCATTTAGCATCAGCCCAAATTGCCCCAAATACAACTGGCCCCATTATAGAGCGATACAATAACTGATGCTGCCAGTGATGATTGAGACATAAAAGAAAGCTTAAGTGGTTCCTTCAACCCATATAAGATGACAGAAAATGTAAAATGCATTTGTCAAAGATGTTCACTGAAATTGAATAAAATATGAAAGGTTTTCAATTTTTAAAGGGCAACCCACCCCCCCCAACCAAACTGGCCCATTTGAAACAGATCAATTTCCAAGACATTGTAATTGCAGAGATTTGTTAAAGTGATAATGTCTCATCTGCATTTATTCTCTCATGTGTTAGAATGTAAGGAATTTGAGAACAGGCACTGGGTATATATTTCTGGCTTCTGCAGTACTTTAAATAATCTATTGTTCATAGTAGGAACCACATGTTGTCATCATTGTAATCACTACTTATTGTGCCCAGTTTCACAATTGTGGAATCCTCATAACAAGTCTTCAGAGTAGTCCTCTTATTAGCTTCAAGTGCTGGCTTTTTGGGGTATTCTGATTAAGCCAAATTATGTTTCCCAGAATCCCCCTTGCAGTGTATTTTTGGTTAGGAAGGACTGAGATACTTTTTCAAACCAGATTTTAAGGGTAGAAGTGAAGAGGCTGCCATTTTGTTATGTTCCCAAGTCTAGTCACTGATCTGTGGTCTCACCTTGCTGACTTGGGGCAATTGTTGGGTCTACAAAAACTCCACTCTCTAGATCCTCCTTCAGCAGCATCATTTACTGGGTGAGGTGTGTGTTTAGCTGTGTGATGAAGGGACTCAGATTCTCTTGCAGGATTACATTTCATTAAAGTTGGAGAGTGTGAGAATTGGACAGGTTTGGACTGATGCTTGTGAGTTCCCATTCATGGTCTATGGATTTCAACTTGTCTTTGTTCTTTTCCACCTCTCCTATACACCTGCCTACCCTGGCCACTTCAAGTAGCAGTATTAAACAGGAAGGCAAGGACCCTGCAGAGACTGTTTTACTAGCTTCCACAATTGAATGAGGCCAAATCCTTATGAGATTGGTGTGGTTCTTTGAATCTTTATGACTGATATATCCCATTTCACAGATGAGGAAAGTTAGGCTCAGAGAAGATAAGTAACTTGCCTGAGACTTCAAAGCAAATGAAGGTAGAGCCATGCTTAGAATTCAGTTTGACTCTAGCACTTGTGTTCTTACACAATAGACTATATTGTCTCTGTAATAAAATTCACTGAATGAATTAATTCATATAAATATAACATCTGAAATGGTAGGATCTTCAAAGAAAGGAAGTAATTTTATTTTCCTTAGTCCTACTTAGTGTCCATAAAAATCTATTTCTAACATGGAGCAAATTAGCCACTTTAGAGTTTAGTTTATAAACAGTAACCAACAGGCCCTTTCATCCCATCTATGACTAAACAATCACCAGTCAAATCTAGCTAGAGCTGTAAGTATAGCTCTCTTCTTTGAAATCACTTTTATAAGCATCTTCACAGACACAACTGTCTAGTGGAATGTGAAGGCAAAGATAAACATGCATACATTAGTGTCAGAAAGGGCTCTAGGGCAGTGATTTTATTTTCCATTCAATGTGCTTCAGTTAGTGAAATACATGACTAGTCATTTCTACTTAAAGTAACAATAGAGAAGATTAATCCAGACATGCCAGATCTTCTGAATAGAAGAGTGCAATTTGCATACAGCAATGTTGTTAAACTCTAAGAAACAACATGACATTTACTTTCACTTAGGATTTTTAAATGAAGATGTACCTCATTCCTTGTAGCATAGGAATTTCTAACGTCAGGTAAACACTCTGTTCTGGAAGTCAGAATGTCTGGAGTCTAATCCTGGATCTGCCATCAGTAGCTGTGTAACCCTGGGCACAGCACCTCACTTTTTGGTGTCTAGTTGGTATACCTTAGAAAGGAAGGATCTCTAAGTTACCTTTGTAGTTCTTTGTGAGTCAGTAACATCATCCACTTTGATCATTAGCATTTGTCACCCAGGTATAGGGCAGTTAGAACTTAGTTTTTGGACATGTATTCCTCTGGAAAACATAAAAATCAAATAATAATTCGGTCAAATGCCAAAGTGATAAGAGTGCTAACTCTTCACATGGGCTTGCTTCTCCTAAGGACTGCCCCTCTACCTGTTTTGTGAGATCCTCTCTGGAAAACTGAATAAGATCCTATCTGACTAGTTCCTGAGCTTCAAGCATGGCCCAAGAAGGGCAAGAAATAGAATGGATGTCCAAGCCTTTAATTTGAAGTCATCTGAGATGTTCCAACACTGGAGTTACATCCATGGTTTCATGGTTTCTTATTAATCTACTGTGTTCCAGAACAGTAGTTCCTTGTAAGTAACCAAGGAAAATACAAGGTATAGTCTCTATCTTTAAGGAACTTATTATCACATGGAATTTGTATTGATGAAACAGGACCTTAGAGTTAAAAGAGAACGTAGAAATGGAAGATCACAGGAAGTTTCATTTTTAGCAACTTCCCATACGATCCTGATACTGATAGTCCAGGTATTATATTTTAAGAACCACCAGGCCAGGAGACTCCCCACCTGTCCTCAGGGAGAGTCTGAAGATTCCAATACTGCTACTTGTGCCCTAAGCTCTTGAAGGTTTTGAATACCAAAAAAATGAAGAGAAATTTTACACAGTGTTTTATTTTCCATCATTTGGGTCCTTAAATTTCTTTTTAAGTTGTGCTAAACTTGATGTCGTGCTAAATTTAATAAATTATGCTAAATCTAAATCCCAGGTTCTTCAATCATTAGTTGTTCAAGATTCTGCTGCAGTTAGGATTAAACCACCAGCTTTTCCACCTTATGAATCTTTAGAATCTTATTCAGACCAAGTGTTTTCTACCATTATTAAATGGAGAGAGAAAGTTCAATCTATTCCAATGTTGGATAATTTTTCCCAATGTGAATTCTGAGTCCACCTCCCATTGTCTCCATTCTCCCCCTTATACCATAATAGACAAAGCCTACCATGTTTGGCTTAAAAATTATTTCAATATCCAAAGGCAGCCATCAGAGACACATCAACCTATCTCTTTTGTCTGTATTTATTAGTTATGATTTCACTTCAACTGTTTCTGAACTCCTGGAAATTTGGGCTAGACTCAGATGAAAGCTAAGTTTTTCATCAATCTGAAAATAGCTCCTAAGTACTTCCTGCATGCCACTCACAGTAGAAGGTTTAGATAGAGATGGGGGAAAGACAGATTCTGCCTCAACTTTCATGGGGTTCACATTATCAGTGGAAAAATGAATATGTTTTATACTGCAATTCTTGATCTTTTATTTCTCTCTTGCTGAATATGTGACATTTTTCTGTATACTTTGATCTTAAAATTCAATCCCTCCCAACATTTTGGCATTATTTTATCAAGAAGATCCAAGCTTTGTAATGTAAGCTTTCATATTTACATATCCAATGCCTACTTACTGAAATATATTGACATTCACTCTGATATAAAATATATGTTAAGATTGCTGGAGAATTTTTTAAGAACTTAAAATGTGGTAGGTAAGGTAAACTACAAAACTATGATGGTTTCGAAACATGTACCCCCAGCTCTTTGACCCCCCTCCCAGCAGAAAGTGGAGGACTACCTCCCTCTTGTATCCTGACAGGGGTGTGACAACTTTGACCTAAAAGTACAACAGAATTGCTATTTTGTGTTTTCCAAATTTGTGTCCTAAAAGCCTATACAACTTCTACCTTGTTCACTGGAATAGTCATGATTGAAACAATGATTCCAAATATGAAATCTGACTACCCCAAAGCTACCATGTTGTAAGGAAGTCCAGGTTATGTATAAAATACCTGTGCAGGCATTCCAGTCAAGGCAGTCCCAGCTGAGATCCTAGTTTGTAGTTAACATCAACCACTAGACATCAAAATGAAGACAGCTCCAGATGATCCCAGTTCCCATCACTAGGTCTTCTCAGTTGAGTCTCCAGATATCTGGGACAAAGACAAACCATTCCCATAGGTGCTGGACCCACAGAATTTGTGAACCTAATTTTTTTTTATGGCACTAAAGCTTTGGGTAGTTGATTATGCAGCAATAGTCACCAAAACAAAAACATATAATCATTTCTGTATTCATTGACTTTCATTCTTAGAAACTAGAATAAGAACTTTCCACATATTTTGTAAATCTCTATTTCCAATCCTTCCCTTTTCCCATTTCCATCTGCTATCCTATAATCAACCTTCCCTTCCTCCATTCCTACCCACCCCAATCTCTTTTCCATCTACCCTCACGTCAGAGGCATCTACCTCTCCCCAAACTTTGTTAAATCATGTAGTAGTTCCAGCCTTTTGCAGATGAGTCAGTGAATCTACCATAAGAACACCACAAGAAATATATCACATTGTAATTATCACACCTATAAGAGTCTATCTGTGGCAAAAATATTTCCAAACCCCAATGAATGACCTGCTTTTTCAAACAGCATTTGTAAATCCATTTCTATAGTCCCGTGGAGGAATAGCTCTGTTATATTCATCAAACACATGACTGCAAGGTAATTTAGAGATGTTATGATTCTTACTTAACTTGCAATATTCTGTCTGGGATAATAGTAATTAATTATCCTTTGCAAGGCAGGGAATCTGAGTGACAACTTCCTGTTCTGATATAGAATTTCAATACTGTTTCAATACTGCACTCAGATTGAACCCGTATGACGACTTATTACCCAAATTACATTTTTTTCCCTTTGCTTTCCAAGCAGACACCACTTACAACCTTGCTGTTTATCAGATGAGAAAGCTGATGATAAAATACTCTTTCTAGTGTGTTAGCTGAAAGCTAAAGTTCCTGTGGTTACCATTGGCTGGACAGTGAAGAAAGTATAATTAAGTGGAAAGAAGACTCTGATGTCTCTATATGTGTGAAGGGTTATGAAGGTACAGGAATGATTCGATGGGAGAGAAGAGGTGGTCGGACACTCCCTTCCAATCACATGATTGAAGTAACAATCAGAATGGAAGTGAGGGGGAGTCCTCAAGAGTTCTGAATGAAGACTTGGCTGATCAGAAAACCATGATTCTATGAGATGAAGGGTAGGACCACAATTTCCCCTGATATACACACAGTCCGTGTAGATTCATTACAGTCAATTTCAAGAATAAACAAAAATCATCCTGATATTGACAATTACATTATCATAGCAAAGAAATTATTATTTCTTTATTTTTTTCAATTATTAAAATTATCATAGCAAAGAAAATAAAACCTAAGAAGAGCTTAAAGGCCAACTGGAAAACAATAACAAATAACCATTGTCTGCAATAGGGAAAAATTAACTAAATTTATTAGCCCTGTGGATTAGACACCTAGATCCCGGTAGTATGTAAACCAATAAGGGCTATACATGTTCATGTCCATGTCCATGTAGATTATTTTGATCATGGTAATGGTTCCACAAACCTGTCAAGATTTTTCAAATTGTACACTTTAAATATGTGCAGTTTTCCACACAACAATTAAAACTTAATAAAGCCATGACAAAAGAAAAAGACCATAGGTTTGAATGACAAAAAAATAGCCTCTTGTTTATTGGAGGTACTTTCTGTATGTAAAGATATAAAAGCATACAGTCCCTATCATTTGATAACTCCTGAGTGCACCACTCAATTCTAGGGAAAAGTAGAATATAATTAGCACTGAGCATCATCTCAATCTTTCCTCCAAAACCATTAGGCAGGATTTTTAAAGGGAATAAATTCTCCTGTCTTTCTGATGACATTTGGTTGAAATGTTGAAAATAAAGTATGTCAAGCAGAGAGGTATATTCAATTCTCCATTTCTGTCAGGAAAGAAAGACAGGCACCTAGCTACATGGTGTGATTTATAGCAAGGAAAACATGAGAACGTGTGTTGTATTTTCAAAGCTAAAGCCCTCTTCCAATTAACAGAGAATAGGGTTTGTTTTTGAAGAGGCAGGGACAGGAGAAGATGGAGGCGAATGGCGGTGCCTGTGAGAAACAGAAGGCACTGTGCTTGGCGTTGTGGGCTGTCCCATGGTTTCACATGGCAGAAGGTCAGTCATAAACAAGTTACATGACACAGAAAAAAAAAGGGGGGCATAAAAAAGAACTGAAACTCCAACATTCACTCAAAACTGAGCATCTGACAGACCACCAGTTTCTTTCTCAAGCCAAACATAAGAAAGTAACTTAAGTTTGAAAATGCTCTTTCCCAGACAGGGAAATAGAGATGAATAAAACACATCCTAAACAACTTAGAACTCATGTGCTAACTGGGAAAATGGAAGAATAAACAACTCACTGAATGCTGAAGTATAGCTATGTACAGGCACAATAGGAAAAATCACTCTAGCTGCAGAAATGCAAATATGCTTGGCATAGAAGAAGACCAATGGACTAGGCACACACAGAAGAGTAGAAATTGGAAGAAAAAGAATATACATTCATATATTCCAGTTATAAGAAGGAGAAATTAATTAACATATGTCTATGTGTGAGTTACATAGTATGTGTGAGTTAGCACATCCACATATGAAAATTTGATGAGTACTAGAACATTTTGTGTGTCATGTAAAGACTAGTGGGAGCATTATAGGGACTAGGGATTTCTTTCTAATGTAAAATGTTGCAGTGCCAGAAAGAGCAACGGGGAATTTTAAGGGCAACTCAGGACATGGGCAGCTGCACCAAACAATGGGCTGGAGATTGCAACAAACAGCCACTATCCCCTAAACAATATGGCTCATCCAGCTCTGGTGGCCAAGAATGAGACCACTTAATGACAAGGTGTCTGGCCAGGTGGCTTCACCCAGAAAGCACTGCTTAATCATAAATCTGGCCTTCTGGCATTATCCAAAAATAGTTCTTTCTCTAGTCCTTAAGCCACCCGAAAGTTTAAGACCTCAATGAGATGCTTTCAGAAGAATGTACTCATCCAGTTTAGAGTTTGGTGAACAATTCCAGACATGCATAGAAGCTTTATTGTTCAAAATGAAAAAAAATAGAAACAAAATAATCTGAGATCTATGAAAAGATCCTAAACACAGATGGATAGTATAATACTTACAAAGCAATAGGAGAACATTATTTTTAAAAACTTTTACTGCAGGAAACAGACATAAATTTTGGACATTTGTCTTATATTGTCAACACTATTAAGGCAAAGGACAACATAGCAAGATCAAAAGGCAGCTGCTAAGAGGGAGATATAAAAAGGAAACTAGATGGAAGAAACAGAGAACGTTACTATTAAATATGTGAAGAGACTTTTTTAGTGCATAAAAAATAACGAATCACAGCACACACAAAAAACATCACATCAACAATGTGGACAATCTAGAGGAACTCAAAATCAAAAGGAAGAGAAAAATAAAATGAAAGAAGAGAAGCTACAAATAGATATGAGATCCAAACTGCAGATTAATGGTGCACTGGATGGAGAGAATAAGACAAGTAGAGCAGAAGTAAATACCAATACCGTAACAAAAGAAAAATCTCAAATTAAAGATCTGAGCTGCAGATCAAAAGCCTTTAATGAGCATTAGAATATTTACTAAATACAAATATACCTTGAACTTAAAGATAGATTTAGCAGGTTCCCTATCTTCCTGTTTTCTAAAAACATATTAATTTCAAAATCATCTACTGAAACACGAATGTCCGAGGTAAATAAAAAGTTATGGAGGAAAACGGGTGAGAACAAAATATTCCTTAGGTGTTCGTTTTAATTAAGATGCTAATAATGACAAGAGACAGAAGCCCTTAGGAAGAGGAGCAAACATTCTGATTGACCATCTGGCATTATCTCATAGAACAGGCGAGAAGTTCCCCAAAAGGCCAGAGTGACAGGACATGGGAAATAATCAGAGTTGCCATATTTCACTGTGCTCTGCTTGTCCCCTCACCCTCACATGCCCTTTGTCCCTTGTATTCATTTTCCAAAAACTGATCCTAACGAACATGAGACTGTAATCCAAGACATAAGACATACACACACCTTTGCCCCAGAAGACAGCTCAGCATCTCATTGGATAACTGTACCTGCCTAAAAGTCCAGGATCTCCAGAAGATGTTCCTTTATTGAAGGTCATGGTTGGGTCCCCCAAACTCCTGCAACCCAACTAATTGAGTCACTTCTGAAAAGCCTAATGTTACAATGACAGAAAAAAAACAGGTATAACAATAGTGATGGGTTGAGAAAAGAGAAAGAGGGAAATTATCTTTAGGTGCCCCTGGGCCTTAACAGTTCCTCCTAGGGAGAAACATATCTTGAGTCTGATAGGGAACAAGTTCCTCATTCAGTAAAGATCAGGCCGCTGCTTTCTGCTCTCTTAGCCATTATCTTCCAGGAACACCTGATAGGGGCACAAAGGAGAGTTAGTGACAAACCCACATACCACACCATCTTCTGTAGGGCAGACAACAGGTCTGGGAGACACAGGCGCCTCTTTGCTAGGCTTGGATTTCCTCTTGTGGTATAACTCCTTTAAAGCTTAGTTAACTCTTTTTTTTTTTTAAAGATTTATTTACGCATATTAGCTGGGGTGTAGGCCAGAGGTGTGGGGTGGGGGTGAGAGGATTCACCACATACAGAGCAGGGAGCAGAACAGGCAGATTGACTGAAGAACGCTGCTGAGGGGAGCAGCAGGTGAGGCAGGAGAGGTCTGCTGCTCCATGTGGGAAGCTCCCTGGCCGGGGATAGAATTCTTGCTGCGGTGGCTCTGGATAGCTTCACAGTGCTGCTCTTAACCCATTGCACCTCCAGGGAGGCCCCAAAACTTAGTGAACTCTTGATCAATTTGTTTTTGAAACTGTATATCCAATAGCCATCTTAACGAATACTTTGTCTCTGAATCTGGGCCTTCCCCGTGCAATTTCTGATTCTTAGGAACAGACCAAATTCATCTTTCCATCAAGACTTGGATCCAAACCTTGTGATCTCTCTCTTGGCTCTTGCCTCTTGCCTCTGACCACCACCCATTGCTAAGGCAGAAGCAATGTGTGCCTTCTCCCCATAAGAAGGGAAGACTTTAATTTTGATAAATAAAACAATAGAAGGCATTTGGGAGGAACTGTGCCTTCAAGAATGGAAAGCTTGTATCTCAATGAGTTTCTGTGGTAGGCAGCTTGATGACCCCCAATAATCATCTCCTGGTATTCACACCCACCTGGAGCATTGTCTGGAGCAAGTCACTTACTGAGCAACTTCAAAGATGAGATTATAAAGAGATCATGGCTTCTGTCTTATAATTACTCTCCTGATTTCTCCTCTACCATTTATGTTGATGGAAGCCAACTACCATGTTGTGATGTCACCCAGTGTTTTTTAATGGAGGCAGATGAGAAAACAGGTCAGGAAGCCCATACACAGGGCCAGAACAAGTCTTTATTATATCAGTAGGAGATGCACAGGGAACATCATCACTATCTGTCCAGCCAACCTGGCGGGAACAGCCTGGCCCAGTGGCTCAGATGGCGGCAGCCCCGACCAAGCCTGCGGTGGCAGGGCCCTCAGGCCCCCTTGGGTTTTCTTGGCCTCCTAGCCTACAACCTCCACTCTCTCCCCTCCCGGGGACCTGTGGTCCTGGCAGCAGCAGCAGCAGCAGCAAAGGCAGCAGTGGCTCACCTCACCTCTCCCCCTCCCCACATCCCCCCATAGGATCCTACTAGCTGTCATGATTTATAGACAAAGCGAGCACAGGGCCAAGTTTAAACCTAGCTTACACAAGTGTATTTTGCACCTGCGCACTATACATTAAGGTTACATATTTACTGTTTTTGCACACGCGGACTACATTCTACCACTAGCCCACTTGTGCTGGAGGGTCATGGCGAAAAACAGCCTAAAAACTCTGAGAAAACTCTTTGCTTTTTCACTAACCCTACACACACTGAAACCAGTCTAAAGGGGAAAAAAAGAAAATTTATTAACTGAGAGAACTGGGAAATTCTGTGTATACATCTTTACGTCCAGCAGCTGATTTCAGAGTGTCGGAATTCTCTATCCTTGCTCGCAGGTAACAAGCAGCATAGCACCCTGTAGCAGTCACAGCGCCTCCTGGCGGCCCCTGCGAACGCACCTCTCAATGTTACAATCTCAGGGAAAATACAATTTACCTCCCCTGATAACCACATAGCAGTACCGGTGGTTAATGATGGGATTGTCGTGAAGGGAGAAATTCCCTAAAGGCACTTGACAAAGAGAGTCAGGAACTCAGATGGCCCACAGCGGAAACAGCAACACTTCACACTTGCTGCTCCAAATGTGGCTCACGGACCACCAGCCGCAGCACCGCCTGGGAGCACATAAGAATTGGAAATGTAGCCCCGCAGCATCCACCAGACCTTCTCAATCAGACTCTGCATTCAACAAGTTACCCGAGCGATTCGTATGCACACCACGGTCTAGCAGTACTGTGTAATAACACCCAAGTGGCCACCCGAGTGAGAATGCAATGGAAAGACATTTTTATGCCAGGATTTAGAAAGTATAATATCATCTATCCTCCCTGGAAGAAGACATTCAGCCATTTGAGAGATATATAATGAATCCAAGAAGGGAGATGGTGAGATTTAAAAGGGCAAACTGTGAGCATTCAAAGCATTTACAATAGAAATACGAGTAGCAAGATGGCTCAGTTGAGCTGCGGATTTGCTCTCTGGGCTTCAATTTCCTCATCTCTAAAAGGAGGGGGCTGTTCCATCAGGTGCTCAGTTCTGGCTGTACTTGCAGAGTCTTACACAAGCCACTTCTGGGGCCCATCCAAACCGACGGAACCAGAATCACCAGTGATGAGGCCTGGGTTGCCTTAGTTTTACAGATTTCCAAGCTGGTTCTAATAATGGCTCATGTCTCCATTAAAGTCACAGGATGATGTCCTAGAAAAGACCAAGCACTAGTTATTGATGTTTTTTGTTAACGCATTCGAGATTCTACTACCTCTGGGTTGCTGGTGGTCTTTGTAGCTGAGTGGAGGGGTGGGATGTTTACTCCTACAGAATCTTTTTTTAAAAAAGATTTATTTATTTATTCATATAAGAGCTCGGGTTAAGGCCAGAGATATGGGGGTGGTAAGAGGATTCACCAGAGACAGAGTGGGGAGCAGAACAGGCGGATCAACTAAATACACTGCTGAGGGGGGCAGCGGGTGAGACAGGAGAGGTCTGCTGCGCCATGTGGGAAGCTCCCTGACTGGGGATCAAACTTGTGCTTCAGTGGCTGCTGATAGCTACATAATGCTGAGACTTAATTCCATGTGACACCAGGGAGGCCCGTATGTAATCTTTAATGTTTTTCAAGGCAAGATTTTTTTTTTTTTCTTGAACTATGGATTTCTGTGTGCAAGTTTGGGGATAGAAGCAGAGACCTTCCTCAAGTCTGAGTCAGGTAGCATCAAGGTGGCAGCAGAAAGGGAAAGTTCTTTATATTTAAAAAGGGACAATTTGGAGTTATTTGACTGTAGGGATCATGTAGAGATGGCCCAGAAAAAGTCAAAGGACAGAAATGGGGGGAAAAAAAGATAGGGTTATCTGCAAGGTGACACCTCTACTTGAGCCCCATAGTTTACTGAAACTTATAATGTGGCTGGTAGGAGTAGGTTTGTTTTTTTTTTTTTTTTTGAGATATAAAAAGAGGCTGAAATTTATGATGATGGGACTGAAAATCAAATAGAGTTATCAGATGCAGTTATTGGGCAGTTAAAGTCTCCCCTAGATGGGGACCTGCAGAAGCACTTCAGGAGGAAAGCAAAACCAACTGATGTTTGTGCTCTGGGCACCCACATCTATGGGATGATACTCCCCTGAGTGACAACTGCTTCTGCCTTGTCTCCTCTCTGAATAAGCTCATTTGACTACACAGCTCCCTTCACACTGTCATTCATTCTTTCATGTGGAAGCCACTGAGTTAGGACTGGAGATAAAAGAGAAAGCAAAAATAGGTCATGTGGCTTACCATCCAGTGTTGAGAACAGATATGAATCAAATCACCTGTGTTAGGTTTATAATTACAGATTGAAGTAAGTGCTATGAAGGGAAGGGATGTGGTTCTTTGAGAGCAGATAACAAAGGAATCCACTGAGGACAAAATGATCAAAGAAGGTCTTTAATGAGCAGGATGCTTGAGTTGAGATCAGAGTAATGTGGGAGGTGGGGAGAGGGTCATGCTGTGGAGTCTGGTCTTCATCACAAGATCTGCAAGAAGCCATTAAATGTTCCTAAGCAGAGGGGGAGGGATTACTCCGTGGTGTGAAGAAGAGGTTGGAGAGCTCAGAGGTGATGTGGTGAGACAAATTGGGAGTCCAGCTCAAAGTGATGGTGGTTTGGATACCAGTGAAAGCAAGAGTGAAGGAAAGATGTGATCAGGATACTTAGGAGGTAAAATTGTCAGGACTTGGTGTTAGATTCAGGATGAGGAGAGAGCGTAAATGAGTCTCCTGAGTTTCTGGTTCCAGGCACAGGGTGAATGGTGGTGCAGCTTAGAGATAGATAAGATGGATATGAACCCCAAACTGGAAGACTTGTCTTTCCTGTCTGTCGCCTCGAGGGACAGCAGCTTTGGGAGCAGCGCAGGACAAAGGAAAAACAACTCTAAGTCCAAGTAGTGAGAGAGAGAATGACCTAGAGGGACTCACATCTCTGGAGATGCAACGGTCCTTTGGTCCTTTCCTGGGCCAGTCTCACATTTATTCAGTATCAGATTCAGAGAAGATGCACAAGTATGTGGAGGAATGTGTGTGATGGGGGTGTGTATTAGGGATGCATAATAGTCTGGCAAAAGCTGGGGGCAGTGAATAGGGGCAGTTGCCTGGGGGACACCATTGTTGCTGCTGATCAAAACATCTTATCTCTAGTCCCTGTTTACACTTAACTTCCTGTCAAGGTGGTCTAGCTGGTTATGCTAATCTGGCGATAGTGTCTGCCTGCTGTTTTGAGCAGATATCCTAATAACCAAGACTTTTGTCCTGGTGAGAGGCTCCCTGCTTTACTCTACATTTTACCTTGACCAGCAGAAACTTTGGGTACCCAGACTACATCCTGAGAACAAGGGGGACTGGAGAATCCACACCTCTTCCTACTATTTCTATTTAGAGGTTCAAAGTAAGCAAGTCAATTGTAGTCATGTTGAGAAAGAGAGCCCTCAGAGCCACATTTTGACTTTTTCTATGCACATTCTATCTCTACAATAGCCATTGAACTGTGTCTCTCCACTCATGCAATTGATTAATGGTAAGAAAATGGGGATTGACTTGGTGAGGTATTTTCTTAATTCCTAGGAATTTCTAGCTAACCAAAAGGAATCCCTCATTCCGTTCAACTACATCTTAGACTGTGATGGTATGAAGGCCATCCCCCTATGCTCTGGGAAGGCATGGATGCCTGCTTATTTCAAACCTTCCAGCCTATTAAGCACCTCATTGTTCTCTTGCTTTCCAAAAGATGGTCCAGCTGAGTAAAAGGAAACCAGTATTCAGGTCTCTCTGACTCATTGCTAAGGATGTTAAAGGCTACATTCAGGCCATCACAGGAAAGCAAACCCTTACACCACTATCCTGTATGGTGATGCGGATGAGAGATTTGTGGTGTCAGAAGGTACAAAGAGTTGACCTCGTTAATCATGCCCTCCTTCCTGAAATATTTTCCTCACTTGGCTTCTAGGGGTCATTACTCTACTGGATTCCCTCCTTTATTACTGTATTCTTCTTCTAAATCTTCTCGGCCAATTCTCATCTTTCTTCTTAACTTTTAAAATTTGAAGTTCCCCAGGGCTAAATCCTTGAATATCTTCTCTTCACTTATCCTCTGGTGACTTTATCCAGTTCTTTGGTTTTAAGCAATGTCTATACCCTGATGATTCCATGGTACAGATTTCTAGCCTTAATGTCCTCACTGGTTCTCCAGATAATTTCTTTCACATCTCCATTTTTATGTTGAGCCTAATATGTTTAAACCTGAAGCCTGAATGTCCTGCCACCCCACATACAATTGTACATCTTGAACCCAAGACTTCTCACCAGATCTCCACCAGCACCAAGCTGTCCTAGAAACTGTTACCTTTTTGGACTTCTGCAATGACCTCCTCAAAGGTCCCCTGTTTTTGCTCCTACGTAGTCTCAATTCATCACCCAAAAGTCAGATCCATATAAAACATGAACCAAATTATATCATCCCTGATTCTTCACTGTCTAGTGGGTTTCATCCTACTTCAGTCAAATCCAAAGTTGGAATGTGACTTAGAAGGCCCTCAGCTCACCACGCCCCTCCGAACTGACCTCCCACCCTGCTCCCCATCACTCACCAACCTCAGCCACACTCACCTGCTTGGTCCTCCTTTAGCGTACACCTGAGGATTTTCACATATGGGTCCTCTTCTTCCTACAGAGCACAGGAGTCTCCATTGCTTTACTTGACATCTGCTTCAACTTCACTTCCACAAAGAGGCCTCCATTACTATTTTTTTTAATTCCCTGCCCCCATCACTTGCTTTGTTTCATGTTTCTTCAGAGCATGTCTCACTCTGACATGACTATTTTTAACCATCTAAATCTTTATTAGTCTTACCTATAAAAATATAAGATCATGAAGACAGGGGCTATGCCTACCTCACTTACTTAGGTATGTGTCTTCAGGGCCTAGTACAAGTGTCTAGCACATAGTAGGTGCTTAATAAATATTTGTTGACTGCTTGAATTAATGGATGAATATATTGGCCTATTTTTAAGAAGATTAAAGAAAGAAACACCTTTGGGACCAAAGAGAAATACCCAGGAAAACAATGATCTTAAAATGTTCTGTGAGTTTTGGAGCAAATTGAGAAATATTAAGGGGGAAGGCAAAGTGGAGAGAAGAAAGCAAGCTGCGATTTTTAAAAAAGGATTTACAGTGCCTAGTTGAAAGAAAAGAAGGCAAAACAAGAATAAAGAATAAGGATATTGAGCATAAATACTTCCTGAGACCACAGAAATCCTGAAGTGGGAAAGTATATAATATAATCAGAAGGATATTTTGAAAGGGTAAAATGCATTATGGAAAAGCAGCAGAAGAAAGAGGAGTTGAAAAAGAATAAAAATATGACTCTATTGTGTTTACAAAAACCCATCCTGTCCTTAACTGAATGTTTGTGTAAATGGTTTTGGTTTTCCTGGTGGTGGGAAAGGAACTGCAAATATTGTATGCACACTATGGAAATTCACTTTGCAGTCTTTGAAATGCCTGTGAGAAGTGAATGCAATAGAGATGTGAAAGTATAAAGAGTTCTGCAAATGAAAGGTATTGTCATAAAAAAGAATGAAAAGTGGCACTGCTAGGATGTGAGAGTTAACTCTAGGGGAGACTGCTCAGAATTCCAAGTGGCCCAGAATCCAGCACTGTGAGCAAACCCAGAAGTGAGTAGTTAATGATGACTGGCCCATATAGCCACTGCTCATCGGAGGCAGGCGAGGAGGGAGAGCTATATTCCCTAGAGAACCCTTGGTCCTCAAACACTCAAAACTAATCTAGCTGAAAATAGAAATATATTTTCTGTGCCATCTTGTCTATCCAGAAGCTACATGTTAGGCAACCTTAATTATGAACCACACAGTTGAGCAGGTACAGACAGGTGGAGGAGGGAGGAGACTCAGAAAGTACCTAAATGGGGGTGCATTGTTCCTGAAGTCCCAGCAGGTAACAACTCTTGTCAGAAGGATGGTTTTGTCCTTGACCTAAACATGTTCCTCCTAGGACAAGCTGTCCTTCCTCCCTTCTCCCCTCCACGTTGACATTGACCTCTGCAAGGCACAGCCTGCTGCCCTGCTGGACAGGCAGCTTGAGAACGCAACACAGTGATGAAGGCACTGTTGAAGAGTGGTTGTTTGAGGCCAGAGTGGACATGGGGTGATGCTCCGCTTCAATGACAAAGTCAGATCCCCCTTGTTCATCCAGTGCATCTTTAGAGTGATCCCAAAACAGAACCGCCAGTCCTGATGCTCTCATGCTGGAGAGAAGGAGCTGCCTTTTCTCCCAAAAGACATTTCCTGCCAGGGGCCAGGGTTGGAACCAGAGAAAGGCCAATTGTTGATGTTTATCTGCACTTTCCTTCCCCTTGAGTCTTGGAAGTGGTACCCCAGCAGCCTTGCTCCCTCAGACATGCGGTGATGCCCTGCTTCCTCATTTTCCCCTTCCATATCCCAGATACACAAGTCTGTTTACCTCCTGCAGCTTCCAGGCTCAGCCTCTCAACTGCCAGCAGAGACAAAGACTTGGGGACTGAAACTGCACTGGAAAAACACTGGGCAACCTTGTTCCTTGTTCAAACTCTCCAAGCCAGTGCTATAGGTGCAGCCCCACCTGCTGTCACTTTCCCACATCTGACACCTCTTCTAGACATGTTTCCAGGATAAGCAAAATGAAACACCAGTCACACCTCCACTTGTGTCCCGAGACAACACTGACAGCTTCCTCTCTGCTTTCCACTCTAAGCACAGAAGTTCCTCTCAGCGTGCTCCGCTGGAGAAGACAACACCCATGGATATGGGATGAGCCTTCCTTTCTTTATATGATAGACTTTCCTGAAGACAACCAGAAATCTCACCAGTGCTGCAAAAACAGCACTCTGAGACTCTCAGATTAAAAGGGCAGCTTTTATTCCTGTTGCAAATTTTATATAGTTCTTTTAGATGTCCCAGGCAGGTAAGAGGAAAACCAGGTAGTATGTACTCATTTCTCTCAATATCTCAGCAATTTGGAAACTATCAGTCAGAATAGGTTGGGTTAAGGTACAGTAACAAATGATCCTCCAAATTTCATTAAGTTCCAGCAATGAAAGGGGATTCCTTACTCTTGTTACATGCAAGATTGCAGAGGGCTCAGTTCATTATAATCACCCAAGGATTCAGACTGCTGGAGGAGACATTCTGGGTCAACATATCCGAAGGAAAGGAGACCTAGAGAAGGTCTGTATCAGCAATTAAATGCAATGATACAAAAGAGACCTGTGTTTCTATTCATAGGACATTGCTCGGAACTAGTCATTTGGGAGCATCCAACCACAGGCAGACTAGAAAGTGCCATCCTGCCCTGCTCTAGGAATGGAAGAACAAAAAAAAAAAATTTTCACTAACAGCAGAGATGATAACTGCAAAGAACAGGGTTAGGAAGCCAGCTTCTGGGTGCCAGGATTTCCAGGGAAAAGATCACCCTTTGCTTCAAGTTCAGAAGCAGCCCCCATCCTTTCCTATTAAATTTGGAGCAAGGAGAGACCCCATGAGGAGCCCAATGGGAGGGTGAAGAGAATATCGGGTAGCCAGAGGATCTTCTTGGGGGTATAGTTTGTTACACTCCTGTAACATTTATTGAGTGACAACATTTACTATGATGGATGGCTCCTGGAAGCATGATATTTAAATATTTATTGATCTCATAGTGTGCTGGACAAGACCCAGAAAAAGCTCAGAGCAAGGCACAGAGCCAGGAGGGCCAGCTGTGCTGCCTAAAGTGGGACTGACAGATGCCCAGAGTCTAGTCCACTAAGGGCAGGACATCTTCCTCAGCCCCGAGGGGTGCTCATGAACCCTTAAAGTTCAGCTCTCCTGTCATAAAGGCCAGGCTGCCTCAGCTCAGGATGAGTCCTGTGACTTGCGCTTCTCTTGTTTTTCTGCAAATTCACACCAAGGATTTATTTTCTTGTTCACTTCCTAGTTGTGTGATGAATGTCATTAGTAACAGGTACAGAACCTTCTATCCACCCCTCCCCTGTACACTTTCTCAGAGCCTGGGAACACGTGCCAACGCTAATCTCATCTCTGCTCCTGTCTCTCTCCGAGCCTCCTGGAATCAGATCCCGATCCTAGCTAGCATCACTTCTGTATGCAATTCTCTCTTTCTAAGTGGTGCCAAGGTCTGAGGGAAACAAGTATAAAGACAATAATTAAACAGATACAACAGAGTCTGGAGTTCTGAGGCCAGGCCAGGTAGGGAAAAGGCAGGAGCTCTGCAGAACTTAGGCTGAGGTGGGAGGCCATTTGAGATCTCATTTGAGTCAGGGAAGAGGCTGCAACTGGCAAGAGCACCAGAAACTCAAAGGGGGGACTTTGAAAAGGGTTCACGCAGGAATCCAGTGCCATCACAGATTGCCATGCCAGAGCTAGCCTCACTACCTTGCCAGTGGGAAACTAAGGCAGTGAATAACAGCATATCCTGCCCAAGATGGCATAGCCTGTCATCGGCAGGCAAGGGACAAGACCCTAGCAGTCCTGGACCAGTGCCCTTTTTACCGCTGCAAATAAATGGGAAAGGCCATGTTGTAGACGCTAGGCATTTGAGATGCAGCCTGGTCATCTCTGGACTTGCAGTGAGAGAAGTGCCTGAGAGGCAAGCAGCTCAGAGGTCCTTGCTCAAATTCTTGAGGAGTCTGAAGAAAACAGCTAGTTATCCCAAATTCAGGGAGGAGCAAAGGTAAAATGCAAGTTAGTTCTTCCATAAGTTGAATCCTACCTTGACTTACTCAAGCTCTCACGTTAGCTTCAGTTGTAATTGGGCTTGGACTGCTTACATGTGGTTGACAATAAATATTGAATAGTCACCATTTTTCAACCTTGAAAACATTTTCCTCAAATACTGTATTTGTAATGACTGTTTGAATTGTGAACTCTGCAACTTAAATTGGATTAAGGAGGGAGAAATTGAATGGTTGGCCAAACATAAGTCATGAATATAGCTTGATCATGTTACCGGAACCAAGCTGTCTTAGCAGCTTGGGTGCCTGCAGGAGCGGTGGGGCCTCTTATCCCGCTGCTCCGGAGTCAGTTATGGCAGTTTCTCCTGCCCAGTAACTGCTGTTTTGTATGGACCAATCAGGTGCTAGGAGCTGATGGGTCGGTCCAATCAGCTCCAGGATTGAACATGGTCCAATCAGACTTATGGATGGTACTCTGGGAGAGGATATAAGCCAGGACTGGAGGGACCGAAAGAAAGGCAAAAGAGGAAAAGGAGGAAAAGATTGGACCGAAGAGAGGAAAAAAGGAGAAGATTGAACCGAAGAGGGGGAAAAGGTTGAACCCAACAGAAGACACGACACGACCAGCCCCAAGGAGAAGAAAGACGACGGTTCCAGACTCTGAACAGAGAAGAGAGAAGTCAGTTCCTGGCCTCTGAGAAGAGAAGAAAGAAGAAAAGCAGCACCAGCAGCCGCCCTCCGAGGAGGAAGAGAAGCCGAAGGGCTCTGAAGAGACTGGGCCTCCGGTGCTGTGTCTGACGTAGCCTGAAAGGAGCCCCTGAGGCCCTGGGCCTGGTGTCTCAGAGACCTGTTTGTGGGTGTCACCCAGCACCTCCCAAGGAGCTGCCGTCCCCGCTGCGTTCTGGGTGAGGTGGCTGCCACCTGAGGCTGCAGTGAGCTCTCTGTTCCCCCCGTTTGTACAATAAACCCCATGTTTGCTGTTGTTGTTCCTGTAGCCTGAAGTCTCCTGTAATTGTGCGCGCGGGTGAGAACCCACAGGCAGTGATCTGTCCTCTCATCAAGCACTGTCCTTTGTCGTATTTGGCCTTTTGGGGCATTTTGGTGGCTCTTGCCGCAGAGCCTGGGCATTTGAGGCCCCTTCTGCCCAATTTCAGTTGGCGACTACGAAGGGACTAGACACCCCTTCTGCCCGATTTCAATCACACTATCATCTCAACTCTGGCACTATGTCTGTTTGTCTCTCTCTCTGTCTCTCCTCTCTGTGTGTGTGTGTGTGTGTGTGTGTGTGTGTGTGTGTGTGTGTCTCCTTCTCGCTCCCCTTCCCACCCTCTCGTCTGCTTTCTGCTCTCTTTCAGTCTCACGCAGCTGACTCTTCTCATGAAATGGCAACATAGCTGCTGACAGAACCTGATACCCAGACTTGCAACCTAGCACCCTCTCAGAAAGAGATCTTTTCTTGCCCCAATGTTCCAGAAAATGCCCCAGGATTGACTTTTCTTAGTTTGGTCATTTGTTCATCCCAACTGGGGCCAGATAGGCGCTAGAGTTGACCAGCTACCCATATTTAGAGCTGGGTGTTGAGTACTCAGTCTCCCTTGCATGGCAAAGACAGAAAACGGCAGAGAACTGACTCCTGAAGGAAATAAAAGCTGTCCCTGGAGGGAGACTGGCTGGGTAAACAGGCAGGAACAACTGCTGTTCACTCCGAACACCTGCGAAATTTCCATGGGATGAGTTTGTGAAATGTTGCCCTGCCTCTTGCTTTCTCCCTAAGCAGCCATTAGTTACTGCTATGAAGTGGTTGTTTGGTTTAATTCAGTGAGTTTATTGTTGAGTTTGAAAAGGTTGAACCCAAGCAAAACATCCACAGTCCTCTCCTGAGCCCCTCTTTTGGGTCCTGAGATGACTAAGACCAAAAAAAGTGAGTTTCTATCTATGGCTATGCAGCATCTATTCCCTGGGATGATGATTCTGGGGACTTTAGTAGATCCAAACCCTAAATGAGGGGACTCAACTGAGGTTTTTAAAGCCTTCAACTTGTTTGTAAAATACAGTTGTTTGTCCAAATTCGCTTCATTTAAATTAAAAATCTCTGCTTACCTAATTGTTTATGGAAACCCTCACAAATGAGATTAACATTTAAAAAAAAAAGGAACAGACAACAAGATAATTAAGTCTGATTGCTCCAGAGCAGGTTGGTGACAGCCTGGAAATGTTCCAGCACTAATTGACTGGAGATATTTCCCTACAGTTAATTGCACATGGTCATTGAAAGCCCTTGAAACGATCTCAGGTCCCCTCAGCTGCAAGTGTGGAGAAGGGATTTAGAAGTGTGAAGGAGACCGGGGTTCGGAAAAGGGACCCACCAGAGACTTCTGGAACTTCCTGCCTGGGAGTGCTGTTCTCCAAACACTGTCAAATCCTATCACCTCTCTGGACCTTGGTCTGCTGCTCAGTAAAATGGCTCTCAGTTTTTAGGGTGAGAGGTCTTGTCAGAGCAGGATGATCAACCCTCCTGTGGGCTGATCCAGAGTCCCAACTCTGATGAAACTTCGACCATGCATGAGGCTGTGGTAGGAATGACAGGGCCACAGAGAAGCCCAAGTCTTCAAGTCACTCGAGCAGACCTGCATGGGTGACCTTGAAAAGATAGGATGAAAGGAAAGGTTGCTGGTGACAGAATGCCAAGTCTCAGGAAAAGCAGGAGCATCAAGACTTAGTCGGGAAGATTCTCTTTGAGTGAGGACTGGAAGAGTAGGATGTAGGGGCAAGGAGGAGGGAGGGCATCAGCCTGAACAAGAAGCACATGTGTGTGGGATGTGAAGGAACCCCTCAGCATGCCACGCCGGTGAGGCTGGAGTACCCTGACCACTGAGAACTCACTCTGCTGTTTTGTTGCCCAGGAGCTGACCCTCCAGCAGGATTCACATGGGTCCATGTGAGGGGCCTGGACTCCTCAGGAGGCAGACATATTCGCAGGGACAAAGCAGCCTGGTGCCCAGCTTTCCCGACTGCCCCTTCCATGGAGATATGTCTCTGCCCTAGTGTGGGGGTGTTGATGGAGCTCAGCTCTCACTGCTCTTTCCTCCTTTTCAGCCAGGAGCTTCAGCTGATTGCCTGTGACCCTCACGGGTCTGCACGTTCACGGCTTCTACCCTCACAGAGCTTCCCCCTCCTCACCTCTTCTGCCCCATGAAAGCCATGCATTGTCCCCTCTTTCTGCATTTTTGGCTTTCACTTTGGTGCCCCATAGTAAGGAATGTTTTTCTACACTCTTAGCCATTTACTATCCTCACAGAGCTGAAGCTGATTAGCCTTGATGACAGACGTAGCATTCACCCTCTTCTCCCTGCTATGTACAATATAAGTCAAATCAGACACCTGTGGACACCTGTGGACACTTGGGGTCTTTTGCTTCAATTAGCAGTCTTGGGAAAGGACTTATAGAGGGGATTAGGGGATCAGATGAATTGACTTGTCTGATGCAAAAAGATATAGAGACAAAAGGTAGGGAACATTGGCTTAGAATAAGTGCATGGAGGATAGTTTTAGATACTTCTAAAATAGTGATTCTCTAACTTGAACATGTATCAGATTCACCTGGAGAATTACCCCCAGTTTCTAAAGCAGCAGGTCTGGGCTGGGCCTGAGAAATCATATTGCTGATAGTTTCCAGGTGATGCTGATAACACCTGTCCAGGGACAACACTTTGAGAGCTTGACTTAGACTACATCCCAGGGGCCAGTCTGGCCTGCTGCCTGTTTATGCATGCCCTGTGAACACAGAATGGTTTTCACATTTTTATGTGGTTGGGGGGAAAATCAGGAAGAAAATTTTGTGTTGTGACTATTATATGAAATTCAAATTTCAGTTTCCATAAATAAAGTTTCCCTGGAACACAGTCATGCTCATTTGCTCATGCATTGTCTGTGACTGCTTTCATAATTCAATGGCAGAAATGAAGTCACAACAGACTATGAGGCCCACAAACTATTGGGTGTCTTGAAACCAGGGCCTTGCAGCACAGGCTGTGGGGCTGGGCTGGCTCTTTCCCACCGCTGCCTAAGGAGCGGGAGCCGTAGGAGAAGCAGTGGCAGTTTTCTGCTAGGCCCCAGTAGCTGCTTGTGGGTAGTGCAAGCGGCAGTGGGTGTGGGCTCAGGCCAGCAGAAATGGCTGGCAGCAGTGGTTCCCCACCATGAAACCTGGGGGCATGCAGCCCCTGGGTCAGGGCTGCAGGGAGGAACATGGGGTCCCATGGGGCCAGCTACAATGCTGTGGTTGTCGCCAGCTGCAGGCAGTAGAAAGGCCCGTGGATTTGATGCCCATTAGAATGGGCTAATCAGGAAGCTATGAGCTGATTGGTAAGTGGGCCAATCAGCCACAGGATTGAAAACAGCCCAATCAGAGTTGTAGGTGTTGGGGAGGAAACCTGAAAGAGGATATAAGGCAGGGCAGGCGCCAGCTTGGGGTTCAGAATTTCTGACATATAGACTCTGTTCCTGGCCTCCAAAGAAGAGACTATTTGCTAAATAACCTTGTTTTTGTTGTTTCCTGAACCTGCATGATCTTGCAATTGTGTGTGCAGGTGAAGAACCCACATACAGTGACCTGTCTTCTACTGGGCACTGTCTGGATGCTATAGCACCCTGATAGCACGCTCTTTCAGTCTGGATTTTTATATATGAAGTTACAGACTCCTGTTCTGAACCAAGGGGTATGGTACGCTTCTAGTTGTACTGGAGGCTTATCTAAAGAGATGAAGTCTGCATTCTAGAAATCCTTGAAGAATGCCTTGACTCAAAATGACCTGACCCTCAAGTCTGTGCTTGCTGAGTTCTGGGTAAAATGCCCATCTTCCCACAGGACCATATCTGGGGCAACCATCTCAACCCCCAGAAAAGGATCTGCCCCTTGGAAGCTGAGATGGGAAACTGACCCGTCCAGCAGGTCAGGTTATTTGGTGAAGCTCGAGGAGGCACCTCCTGAAAGAACCAATGGGGGCGAAAGGGGCAGAAGACCAAGCGCCATAAAGAAAGACAGAGTCAGTCTGAGATGCGTCAAGGTCTCGTTTATTAACAAAGGGGCTCAAGCTTTTATAGGGTTTTTGGGGAGGGGGAAGGTAGAGGGAAG